>CM042229.1:11687011-11974511 GCA_023566465.1 Cottus gobio | reverse complement strand
AGAGGCCAGTATCTCTCACAATCTGTCCCGCGTTAGAAATAGCATAGTGGCAGGCTAATTTGCTTGGAGCTAAGGCTACATATAGTCCCTGCTAAGCTGTCTTTGAAGGATCACGTCTATTCTAAGAGCTAGAGAGCCTCGTTTTTAAACGCAGGTGTCGGATGTGGCAGAACTCGGACATCTTTATGCAAACATTCGTTTGGAATGAAGGCAACTTGAGTGTGAATGAGAGTATGTTTCATCTCACGTATTTGAAAAAAAGAAAAAGAAAAAGCATTTCAAAATGGCAGACAATCACACAGAGAACACAAGTGTAAAGGCACAATAAGGACAAGGATAACACATATGGAGTCATCCTTGTCTTGAACACACACTCAGAGGAACACACACGCGCACAGACACACACACACACACACAGAGAGGCAAAGGACTGCCATTTCAGCTTAAACTGAGGTGCAGATTTGAGTTTGTTGAGAGAAGCTGTTCGCTCTTCCCCGGTGGAGACATTATTCCTCGTGCGCTGAGACTGAGAGAAGTCAAGGGGAAGGGTGGCTAGGCTCCTTTGCTTTGCTTTTGTCTCCTTGTGCTGCTGGAGGCTGAGAAAAGGAGGCAGATAAATCATACGACATTCAATCGCTGATCGCAAACCTTAGGGCCCAGGTGCCCAGGCTTCATTACCGGGCCTGTGCATTTCTAATTGTGTGCCCAAGGTAGTGTTCACCATAGGCTTGAGTGAACACTACACCATGCCCGAATGCATGACACCAACAATTGAGATGTATGTGCACGTTATGAATTGTATCAGTTGTGATCGATACATAATTGAACTGGCATGTGACATGTTGGTGCTACTTAGATAATCACACCAAGGCCAAATGAGAACTCTATATATGTGGACAACTGTACAAATGTAATACATGTGGCCCAAAGCTAGTTACCCTCCCCCATCACAGCAAGATATATTTTCTTTCAAATAGTCCATATACAAGTCCTGTGCATTGTATAGTTATTAAAAGACAGCTAATTGCTCGGTAAATTGCATGCAACGTGATTTGGGATTATTGTATGAGACCTCTTACATAAGGCGTCTCTCAAGGCCTCATTGTGACTCATTGGCAATTACTATGTGCAGTGATGTCTGATTGCATCGCCATACATGAACCCCTAATGCAAAGTTCTCCCTCATGTAGAAGTAGTATTGTTCCTTCAGTCAATAATTAGGCTCGAGATGTAGGCCCAGGGTCCCCTGGGAGATTTAGTAAAACCTGATAGCATGGACATCGCAGGAGGAAGTGATGTCAGAGTGAGGAAGCGCTCTGCTCAGGGTTATTTCTATTGTGCCAAGTGATGTTTACCGATTTAGGTTGCACAGGATATTCATCATATAATCATAATTTTGGACCCACTGCAATTTACTTTTTGTATACATTTTGTATTTTCTGTTTTGTATCTGTTTTCTAACCATAACTGTAGCCACAGTTGTGTATATATATTCTCCATTGATCAACACAAGCCTATATTGGTTTGATGGAAACGGATAAAGGATATACACATGTGACATTCCAGTAAATCAGATTTCAGGGTTGTCGTTCAAAATTCTAATAAGACATGGTCGTTTTTATTAGTGTAATTGAAGTCATATTAACTGTCAATACATCCCATTTCTATATACACAGTAATAATGTATACATCTTCCTCTCATACATGACAAATAATAATACAGTTCTTATAATCTGGCATATAGGAACAATATAAAGCTTAGTAGGTCCACCAGAGTAATACTGATCGTTAACATTTGTTTTCCCATTTCAAGTGGAGAATAATCCTCAACATGGCATAGCTTCTCTACATCTGTCAGGGCTTTATAACATCACTTCATAATATATCTCTGATGTGAACATGTTGTGTTGTGAATTGAACTATCCCTCATCACCTAAGATGTCAATGTTGTATAGCTCATGTTGTATCAATGCAATCAAGGCAGAAATCCAATAAGGTAACAAAAGCACCTCCATGCAATGTAGTTTTGGCTCAAAAGAAACATCAACAAAAACAGATACCTAACCAACAACATAAACACTCACACCGTTATCTATAGTTGGCATTATTGTGTATATAACAAGTAATGACAAAATAGCTCAAATTAAATATTCCATCTTTTTTTCTTCTTTTTTTTGAGATTTCCGGGTCTGTAGGGTAAAATTAGTTTGCTAGCAAGAATATGCTGTGGACATAATACACAATGAATGAAGATGACACACGGAAATCACTACTGATGAAAATTACTATAGATTTGAAGTATGCTTTTAAACGTGTAGATACATTGTGACCAATTTCATGAGACATTTTGCGCCAAATAAATGAATTCTACTACTTCTAGCATTCCAGTTATACCAAATCCAGTTACACTTGGTAATTAGTAAATGCTCTTCCATCCATTGTATTAGGCTCGATCAAGCACTCACACACTATCTGCATCTTGTCACCACTTGGAAAGGGTTGAGATGTATAATGTCGACACACATAATATCTAGCTTATGTATTTATTTATCATCATTCCTTAAATGGGTTTGATAGCATGCAGATGTCAATCGCTTTCTTTTTTTAACCTGTCCATTTGAAAAAGGACAGTGGAAGATGACTAATCGTTTAGCTGCCTCTTGTTTACAATGTAGTTGTATTAATCACTCCGGAGCTTTAAGGTCAAAGTGGTTTCAGATTCCCGGGATAGAGTTTGGTGAATTAATAACAGTGGTGATTACTCACTTTTACTCAGCCCAATAGGCACCATGTGGAACCTGAAGAAGGGTCATGGATTTTGGGACACAACATGTCTTTGTTATTTCTGAGTGTCCTATCCAAAGTATTTTAACTATGGCTTTCACTAGTTCTAAACTTTTATTCTAAGAGATCCCGTGGATAAATATAGATCTACTACCCTTACTCCAAAAGGGTTTGTGCGTTTCTATTTTAAGGACCCAGGTACACAGAAGGTGATTTAGGATACTAGAGTAGAGAGATAGAGAGAGATAGAGAGAGAGAGAGAGAGAGAGAGAGAGAGATACTAGTGTTCAAACTAGAACACTGATGTTTGGTTTCCCTACACGGTCATGTATATGGCCTAATTTGTATACATGGAGGAGTTTATTACTAATCAGTAGATGTTGTATTATAATTTGACTCACTGTATCCTCACTCGTATCAAGCAAACCGAAAGGCCACCCCACCCAGAGTTGGACTCTGCCATAATTTCCTTAATGATTGGCACATTTCATTCTACCAATGTTAGACATTATCTTCATTACTTATTCATATTTAATTAATGTTGCTGCTGCTTCTAGTTTGTTGACATATTTTATTTTTCAAACCTCACCTTTATATTCTCTAAGTTATTACGGATTGGCCCTGTAACTTTGTACACCACCTTGCCAACAATGCAAATTGGCCTAAATTGTCTTACTGTACTTGATTGCTGAAAGACACAAGTCAACCTTGCATGCCAACATCCACTTATTCACGGTATTCTGAGTTTAGCCTGTAAATACACTTGTTCTCACTACCTGAGGACAGTTACAGTTACAAATTGACAGCATTATCTATTCATCAGAAGCACGTACATGTATTTTAAATAAGTACATTTAGTTAATTAGTGAAAATAAAGTGTCCAGTTCATTGTGTTTTATTAATGGCAGAGCTTGTGTGAGGAGGGTTGTGCTGTAGCAACGTCTGACATGCACAAGTGGTTTATTGTGTTGTTGCCATAGGTGCAGAACCAATTTCATGCTTGTTGATAATTAGCAGAAGGGTTCATTTGGCTACTTTATTAGGTACTGTTTAAAACATGCAAAGATGATAGCTTAAGGGAACTGCATTTTTGTGTGCTAATGGCAGGCACAGAGCTGTTTCTATAGCTGGTATTTCTGTCACTACCCTACTACTACTACTACCAGCTCATGAATGTGCAAAACTGCAGATGCTCAGGCACTTCACTGCTGCTTATACATGGAAACCTGAGATGTGATTTTAAATTAGAGGTGTTTTGACCGCTCCACGTAGAGAGCCGTTGAGAGTGTTTATTAATGATGGCTCCACATGTGAAGGGGTAGAATTTATGAAAATATCAGAATGTCCTCAAGGAGAGTTGGTGTGAACACCATGTGACTCCAGTCCTCCCCATCATTACATATGCAGTCGGGAACATGCACATGCATGAAAAAAAACAAATGTTAATGTCGGCACAAAAATGCATTAAGGGCAGGCACACGTACAACACACGCTGCAGCAGACCTCTCTGTGGATCTTCAGGTACCGCATTAGTAGGCAAAACCTCAGATCTGCCTGCAGTGGAGATCACATGGCTCTTCCTTTGATCTATTTGTCTTTGGGGTGTTTCCATATGCACAAAGTTACTCTTCGAGATGGATACAGCAACCTTAAAAACAGTAAAAACGTTTCAAGTTCTTACACCCTTCTCTGCCCTGTTTATCGACCCATCTAGACATCGATACATCTAGTCTGTCAGTGCCAGAGAGAGATACTCCTTTCATATATATTGTATGCTATCCAGTTATCCACATCTAAAAGCTTACACCTGAGAAAAAATATGAAGATTTAATGTTTTAGCCACTAGTATGGTGGTGTAGATGGATAGCACTTAATGCAGTCTAAGGAAGAGTGCTGGTCAAAACAATATTCCTCGCACCCAGCCTAAGAACATGAGAAAGCTATCAGGGCCTCTATCCTTGGGCTTTACCATTGAAACTGTGTCTTTTTTTCTTTTCACCATTAATGATTCTTTATTATTTCATTCAGAAGTCTCTTTTTCATCTCATTGCTCTTACAATTTGTTGAAAGCTCTTCAATCTCTTCTATGCTGTTGGCTGATTCTCCAAACAATGTTTTCTCTATCTCACTCCTATCTCGATGTATCTATCCATCCATCTATCACTTTTATCTGTCTTGTTTCTAATGCATTCTGGGCCTCTACACATACGTGTTTAATTATCAGTGTTTTTTTCTGTCATCTGAGGCAAACTTCCATGTAATTAGTGTAGTAGGCCTGTCATTAATGCAACGTGAAGTTGTTTTAAAATCCCATCGGATATTATCGGTCCTTGGTTAGCATCAAAACATTTGCTCTTGCCAAAGAGTGTGTGCACATATATATATATGTGTATATATACACATGCAATAGCATTTAAACAGATTAAAGAACATTGTACAAATCACAATGTAGTAACAGTTGAGTACATAATGTGAATGAATAGTTCCAAATTGAATAAAAAGCAATGACAAGCAGACAAGTTGTAATTATTGATGTTAAAGAACTGATATTTGTAGCAAACCTCAAGTTTTCATATGCTCAGAAGCACCGTTTCTTCCTGTTTAATAAAGATATATTTTTTAACAAGACATGTTTTCTTTTTTTTTACATTTCATTCTGTCATTTCATTCTTTTTCAATACCTTTGGCAGTAGTATGACTCAACTGTTGAGATAGAGATTTTGTTTCAATGACATTCACACATCATGTTCATGCTTTTCTGTCTACTCCTCTCTTTCTGTCACACACACAGAGTGCATACACAACTCACTCCTGGCCTTCAGCAATACACACATTCCCTCTTACTGCAGACAACATCATGCAGTGCTAAGTCTCCTGACACGTTATAGTCCTATTCAATAGCAGCATGGTGTTGCCAGCATTAATTGGCCCTAATGCATTGTCATACCTCCATCTTCTACTCAGGTCGCAGAGCTAAAAAAATATCTTTTGTAAAGAGACCAAACCTTTTCAGACATATAATTTACCGAGATCCCACTTGTCTCTGGAAGAGCAGGAACAACATTTACAGCCCAGCCACGGTGGTATTTGTGGTAGAAGGCTCTTGAGACATCATTAGCATTTCAGTTTGAGCAGACTGAGGTGAGGAAGTAAACTTAGGAAAATTGGCTTGTGTTCTCCAGCTCTCACATAAGCTTGTGGGGCCCTAAAAACCTATTTACACTTCGGTAAACTATTCTGCCGTCAAACTACCCAACTTTCCTGTCACCAAGTTGGAAATTGAAGGAGAGCTTTTGCTGTATTTTTAAGATAATTGTCAAGGTTGTCGGTCAAACTCTGGGGCCTGACCGTAATAGTATATGCAATTTCTTTAAAAAGATGTTGTCACGTTTATGAAATAAAGGCAATTTTGAGAAGCAGTGGGTAGATTATCACTTTTACTTTTTCCAATATTGAAACCTAGTAAATTGAGTGCATGTCAAGCTATAAAGACAATTACACTTTAAGGTGTCTTCGCCTTTACTTTAACCACTTTTTGTTGTGTAGACAGCTCACAGGTCTTTGTCAATCAGTTTATCACAATAGTCCTGGATGGAAGCCTAAAAAAGTCAAAACATCTCACTTTGAAAGAGGAGCCATTACTGAACTTGTTTTAGTCTTGACGGAGGAAGACATTCATGAATCCTTGGGATGAATCTGTCCAGGTGGGCATTTAATGTTTCGTCCAATTTACTTGACATTAATGCTGTCTTAACTGCGGTTAGTTTACATGACTGATGCAGGCAAAGTTGCTGACTATCTAACCACATTACTTAAATTAAACATTTGCAAGATCTCTCCATGGGAAAAAGTGTGTACGAGGCTTCTGGGAGAACTAATTTAATGATGAAAGCGATGTGTCACATGAATAATAGTGGCTCTCAGCTGGCGTGGTGGTGCACACTGATATGCCCTGATGTATGTTCCATGGAAAATAAACCAAACAGTGTAAAACTCAAATAATGAATTATCTCCTTTAGATCATCTAGCCACGTGCCCCCTCTGAGAAAGCATAATTCCTATCAGCCATAAACTCACTGTATAGATGTATTGTATGTCCGTTTTGATTAGCATGTATGTACGAGCCTTGTGCAATTTTCGGGCTACAATTGATTGGGTCTTTTATGAATGTTTAAATGTTCTATGTCAGGAACAAGACTAAATATATAACCATAAAATAAATAAACATTGACCTTCTGCATCTCCATGCAGGGAATGCAATGTTCTGAAAATCCAATAGTTTTGTATTTTCTCTGTCTTATCTGATGTGGTTTAAATGCATGAAAGGATTGGTCTTGAAATACTGGTTGGTTCTTCACAAATATACAAAAATATCCAAGATGAAGTTCAACATATTTTATTTAAATCTGAATCAAAGAACCATGTTCAAGGACATTTCTTTTGCAAATTAGAATGTATGCACAAGATTTTTCTTTTTATTGCTGCAAGAACACAGACATCTCTGAGCGGAAATATATATCTGGTACATAAAAGAGATAACAATTTTTAACAGGCAGTTGACCAAGACAACATCATTGATAAATGATAACCATATAGTGTGAACAATGCATGTTGTTGTGTACCGTAGATAATTCATATATTATCAATATATGTATTTCTGTAACATTTTTCAGTGGTGCACCTATATTGTTTCACAAGAAATCCCATAAACAAATTGGAAAGGGAAGCAGATTTCCATGTTTCTCAATTAGCTAGAATGTGATGAAGAAAAGCACGGAAATATCTGTTCTTACCTTGTCTCTAAGCTCCTCATATTTATTTAGAAAGAAAGCAGAGCACAGTACAAAAAGCACAGCTTGCTCTTCTTTTAAAATAAATTATTGATTGCATGCATTATTTTTCTCTCTCCTCGCAGCTCCTTCCAGAATGATGAGGACGATGAGGTGGCTAACAAGACGTGGGTGCTGACTCCCAAAGTGTTCGAGAGTGACGTCACACACATCCTAAACAGCCTACTAGATGGATATGACAACAAACTGAGACCTGACATCGGAGGTGGGTGCTGATTTCTCACAGATGATTCGTTTAGAAATGGCCAAAATGTGCAATTGGACACATATATGCACTCCTTATTTTACAGACATGGCCATACACAGTAATTTTGTCAGGTAAATTTTACTCAAATTGAAAAAAAAATACTAAAATATAACATTTTGTCCCAATCTAATAAGAGTAAAATCTACTCTTGCCTCAGAGTTCATAATTCAGAGTATTTTTCACTCTATTTAGTGTTTATATTTAACTCTACATGATGATAATTTACTAGAATTCTATATAGAATTGTATTCAATTCTAAAAACAATTCTATATAGAATTGTATTCAATTCTAGAATTCTATATAGAATTGTATTCAATTCTATATAGAATTCTAAATAGAATTTGATTGGCTAATGTTTTCTGAGCTGTAACGTCAGTTAGCTCAGTGGTGCTAGATTTGCTAGCAGTATCAAGGATAGATACTACGGTTGACAAGTTTTAAAAAGTTCCGACATGAAATGGCTAAAGGTCTGTGCCTTATCTTGAGTAACCGGGTCATGATATCTGGAAAGATATAGTGTTGTTCAGTCGATGCTTTGAGCATCCGAAAGCCATGTTCCATCTAGTTCCATTTTATCCGAGAGAAGGCAGACCTCTCTAGGGCCGATATGTTTAACAGTCAGCAACTCACACCAATGTAGATTAATAAAGAGTACTAAAGGCAAGAAAAATAATCCTTTTGTTTTTTTCTGTTGTTTTTTTTTTCAGGGGGGGGGGGGGGGGGGTAACTGGACTGAAATGTGGGCACCTTTTGTTTTCTAAAACACATGCTTGTGGTTAGGTTGATGGCATGGTCATAAATCAGTGGGCTTTAAAATAATTTCAAATGCCCAAGAGTTCAGAAATTTCCCTCAAGAAGTCATTAAGATCCATTGGCTTCTCACATAATAATAAGAGGATTATGTTTACTTTATACTTCACAATAAAACATAAAACAATTAATAACTTGATCTTAATGCCAATGACTCCTTACTTTGCTTGGCCTCTACTATGATGGCCTGGGCTTTTCCTAACCAAAGCCCACAGATTAAAAATCATGTTCTACAAATACACTTTTGAAATTAATCAGTCAAATTGAACAAACATGAGGAAAAAGTATGTTTTTTCAGGCTTTTCACCTTCACTCTGTGCTGACTGCTGCTTCAGCCAGTTTAAAACAACACATCACTATTGGCGGATTAGAACACCTGTAGCTATCTAGTGAACAATAATGCTGCGAGTTACTTGTTAAAAAAATATGAAATTAAACTTGGCTGTTCAATGGATCTGCAACTGGATTTAGACTAGGGATGCAACGATACCATTTTTTACAAACCGATACGATACCGATATTTTTATTTGTGTACTTGCCGATACCGAGTACCGATACCGATACTTCTTAGATTTGGTCTCCATGAAAGTGCAATTAATTTGGAGGCAGATTTTATTTTATCCTCTGCAGATTATGTCAAGCCTATAGTACAAAATTAACAGAAGGCTATCCCAAGCTTTAAACTTCTTGTGGAAGTCCCTCTAATGTCGGACCATAAAACGCCCCGTGTCCGGGTTCATAATGTAAGCGATAATATTAAGGATCGAGCAATTATATAGGAAGCTGTGTTCCAAGTTATGTTTCCGGTGCTTTTATTGTGGAGGGAGAAACGGAAAGGAAAAGAGTGGAATTGTGGGATATACGTGCGTGAAGGAGATAAAAAAAGTGGTTCAAGTTACCCTGCAGCGTGTTTTCATTTTATTAGAATTACAAATATAGACACACAACAGACACTCGGCTACAATAATATCATCCGTAGCCGCACAACAGCGTCTGAATGAGGCCGCTGCCAGCGCTACTTCTGGTGGATCAGCAGCCGTTTGATTCAAACCGGCAGGACGGCGGTGATGACGCGCAGAGCTTCTCAATTATAGATGTATTAAATATGGAAAATTTCAACTCTCGCGTCTAACGTGCCGCCGGCGTAAATTTGCGTCTGTCGCAACCACACGCGTCTGTGCATAGACTTTACATGTAATCTGGTCGCGCGAAACATTTGCGTCGCGTTGGGACGGACTGATTACAAGTAACTCCGGGGCTGTCAGCCACTAACAAGAGCACTAATATGAGCACTAATATGTCATACACACGTATGCAACACCGGTTAATAAGCACAATATCGATAAAGTCTTGTATTGTACTCGCGTCTCACTTTTCTCCTGTCTATTGAAAGAAGTGAGCGCTGCGTAGCGAGGATCCAAGATGGCGGCTCCAGATTCTGCTGTTGAGACAAACTGGCCATCTGATTGGACGGCAAAACAACTTGGATAGCGTGATTGGCTGCTCAGAAGTTGAGACTGTTGAGACAGTTGAGACAGAGAAGAGTGTCTCCGGCTCCGCCACGGGGTTGCTTCTCCACAAAGCGCGACCAGTTTGTTGTAGTGAAATACTGTTGAGTGAGTATCGGTTCTTGGTATCGGCCATTGAAACCGATGCGAGTACGAGTATTTAACACAGTATCGACCACCGATACCGATACCGGTATCGGTATCGGTGCATCCCTAATTTAGACTCAATAAAATGCTATAAAACACCAACCCTAGTCACAGGAATAGCATGCCAAGGCACACCTACTCAGATGGCTCCTGAATGTTTATTTGAAAGTAGTTAATACAGGCTTTGAAAAGTATGTATTGTTTATTAAAGTCTACTCTACTGTTATTCAGTTTTACTTTGCATTACATTACAAATCAACTCAAAGCACAATGTTTAGGACTTTGACTCGACTTGGGACTTGCCTCACCTCTGGTGGTAGCTAATCATAATGTTAGTCATGCCAACTGATACCCTTTACATTTATCTGCTGCAAATTGAAAAACAATAGGACATAATTCCTTTTAAATTGCACTGCACTGAATGGCCCATTCACTGGCTGTAAAAATTGAACATGGAGGATTTAATATTAACAGCATATAGTTCATTGTCACACCATACTGGGTAGTACACGGTGTCCTTGTGTTTGTGTCGTGTGTTGACGGGCATCCGGGCTGACTATAAATAATGTCTACCTGTGGCAATGTACATGCACGCATTACGGTCGGGGTAGCAAGCCTTGTCTTGTCGATGTGGGAAAGAGACAAGTGGCTTACTCCTTTCACTTTAACAGACAGCTGCGCCGGGGCTCCATTGTCTGCACAAGTGCACGTATATCCTAAAGCCTGTCGCGTCCATCTGCAAGAGCAGAATAGGGAGATATGCAGTACCCTTGAATACTTGATGATTCATGGGTCAGTATTCCCGGGAAACTGGTTTAAGTCAGAACCTGTCACATACATTTACAGAATAATACAGACGTGCCACTTTATATGCAAGCAGTGAATTGCTCCGCCATTTACTGGAGAGGCACAGGTTAGCGCTGTATTAAAGCGGCAAACGGTAAGAATAGATTTGAATAAATGCCCTAGCAGGACGTTGCTGTTAGATAGCATGTGACCTAACCCCTCAGCTGCTACGGTGCTCCAAATTTCTTTTCCTGTTTTCTATCAATTTAAAATGTGCTGTGGTGTTTGTCACTGGTCCCTCCACTGTTGACCTATGGAGGGAGTATATATGCTACCTCATCAGCTGCTTCTTCACACTTGCCACTGAGAGGTAATTGCTATCACCACCCAGGCTTCAACCCCTTCATTGAGGGAGCACTGTTAGGCTTCTCTACTGAGACAAAAAGAGAACAATCCCTCACTTCCCCACCACAAACATGGCCAATTATTTTAGCAAAACAACGACTAAGCCGGAGTACCACTGCCAAGAATTGACCTGATGCAGCTTTAAAGCATGACTAATGAATTGTTCAAATGTTGGCACAAGATGAAAGCAGCAGAGTAGCATGAATGTATAGAGTAAGTCTGTTACACTGCTTTCATAGTTTTCCCCTATACTTTACAATGTGTTCAATTCTGCATATAATTTGACACATTTCATGAAGGGCAGCCTCTTTATTCTTAAGACTTTAGAAGCGGGCCTGTGCTTTAAATTGAAGAGCAGCTCAGATCTGCTTTGAGGTGCAGCATCAGCCCAGAGAGCCACTGCGTAGCTGGGCGGCTGGCTGCCACCGACTTAACCATCATCTTCAAACGCACTATGATCTTGCTCACTGGTGGTATTCCAGCTGCTGCCAAGTTACACAGCTACAGAGGGGTTATAATTAGCTGGCTATACTGTCATCTGATCCACCAACCAATCAACCAACCAACCAACCATACCAAGGCAAAGCAAAGATTCTTCTCACTCCTTAAATTGCTGAAATGCTGTGGATTTAGATTAATTTCTGAATGTGCCACAGCCTCCCTTTGAAGTCCATTGTGATGCTCATTTAATTTTTATTAATTAATTTTTTAGTCTACTGTACATATGAAAAATGAAGCAAATAGGACAGAGACATTGAGGGAGATAGAGACAGAGAGGAAATCCTTAGTTCTTAAATCATAATACTTTGGAAAGTCATTGCCTTCTAAAACTGAATATATTGTATGATTTAATTCACATATATAGAGAGCAATGGAGAAGACATGAGGGTGTACAGTGAGTTTAATTAATAGGTCAATATAATTGCTCATGCATGGAGCTGTATTTGGTTATTCTATGAGCTTATTTGTTCAGCCATTCACTTGGAGGGCCTGTGGTGCATGTATTACGACGCCTCAGACAGCAAGTTAGAAAACTCAGCTCAGCCCCTTTATGTTCACTGGTATCTTGGAATAATGTTTCCTTCGGATCTGTTTGTGCTTTTATGAAAGACATCCACTTCCCAGTGGTCTGTATGAAAAAAAAAAACTTGTTTTGAATTCATTCAAATTTTATCTAAGCCATGTATGTATATTTATATGGATTTTCTTTTTACAAATACTCCAGTTCAGGGTATCATATTTTCTGCATTTTCAGTCTACACAAATTATATTCAATTTTTTAAAACAATAATAAGCACTAGTATTCATAGCCAGTAGTGTGTGTGTGTGTGTGTGTGTGTGTGTGTGTGCATGCGTGATTTTGTTTGAGGATATGTGAGCAAAGGCGTGGGGGTGCAATGCACATGCATGTGTGCCAGTGTAACCCTCTCTACTGTATGTAGCTATCGCTCACACTCACCCCTGCTCCCATATCTTAACCCGGACTCTGTTCTCAGACATAACGCCCAGTCATCCATAAAGATACGCATTGTAGTGAAGTGCACGCAAGTGTAGTGATCCAGGCTGACTTGGGCGGTCTGACAGAGCAGGGGCGTCTGTTTGACACCAAGCTTTCCACTTTCCTGAGCCAAACTGCTTCTGACGTCTGCCCATCTCACTGAGTGTAGGCAGCAGACACCAAGGTGTAATGCATGGCGGTGGACAGATGTACACATGCGAGTGCCCAAGCAAAGATAATTCATTTATACATGAAGAGTGCAACATTCAATAGTTTAACAAAGGAAAGACTATAAGACAGCACTCCGATCTTCCCTTTTTTTTATATTGCCACATAGACGCTTCCGGCAAGACACCCTTCTGCAGCATGTATTCTGACAATCTTTAATATAAAAAGTCAAATTGTGGCGCTGTCCTAGTCTTCCCCTTTGTATCATCTCCATTAAGGATCCAGCACCCAGTGTTCAAGGTCTAGTTGTGAGTTTATTGCTTGTCTCAACATTAAATAGTTTCCATTTTTTTTAACCGCTGCTTGTTTTTTCATCTCCATTGGGCTCAGCATTGTAATCCTTCCTCAAATCTTGTCAAGTCAGGATATTTACGAGGCACTTCCAACAGAAAGGTGCGTCACTGTGGGAGCACCCGGCATCAGCAGTCTTTGAGAAAAGACAGTAACGGATTGGCTGCAGAGAGGAGCGCACAGGCCTGAAGCATAGGAGGGTAGGAAAGGGATGGATGGGATGCTGCAGAGGGCACAACGGTATTGTGGGAAATGGGACAGGAGCTTGTCAGTAAATACAGATAAAGCATGGGGTTTTCTGACATTGGCAGAAGGCCTGTTTGAATAAATTGTCCCAGTAGGCTCTGATGTATGCTCCTTGCAGACAAAGCAACACAGTTTTCCATTTCATTAGCACCATCTGACGCATCTTACACCTGGTTAAATCCCGATAATGTAATACAGTGTCATACAAGTAAAGTGGGATCATTTCATTTAAGTAATTTAATGTATATTCCGGAATGAACTGACTCTGAATTAATTAAGCCAGCAATTGCAAAAATATGAAATCCACATTGTTTTTAGTTTGGCGACAAGATACGACAACCATTTGAGATGGTTACAACAACAATATTGCAGAACAAATTTGTTCTGCATTATTGTTGTTGTAACCATATATGTTAATAACATTATTATAATCATAATTAATATATATATACTAATATATTAATTATTATATAATACATACAAATAATATATATATATATATATTATAATAATAATTATAATAACATTATTGTTGTTGTAACCATATATGTTGTAACCATATATCTGAAAGGGTGCTATATATGAAGATTGTTTTCTACACTTGTCGTCACTAGAAGTGTATGGACATATTGGCCTGATTTGTTGTGAAACAAAGTTTTTGCTTGAAATATTAGTTTGATATGTTTTTGTAATGTTATATAATGAAAGTCAGATATAGTGTTCTCTATATATAACGATACTGGTTCTATTGTGCTACCATTTTTTGCATTGCACCTCTAGTTTTTTTTAATATTTCTAATTGTATTTTACTATTGTATTTGATTAATTTTAGCATGTGGCTTCGGTATAAATAATGGGTTTCATATTGTGAATATTATGTGATGCCTGATAAAGATCCATGATGAAATGTTGCATTTTCACTGCACTTAGTGCAGACCGTGTGCAATCATTCAAAACTTTCTCCTGATTTCATCATACGCACCTGTCAATCAGGTGTCGGATCAAACCCAACATGGAATACCACGGAAAGCTAGCTGAGCAGTTATGCTGTCCAGCAGTTTGGTATTCACACATTAACAACAAGGAGATTATTTCCCTCTTTTTCTTTATTGATGCTGAAGATTTAGACACAACTGATCACAAACCTTCTGAAACATTTTGTGCATGTGCCTGATACATAATTGCTCATCTATAAAACTGACATTATTGTGCTTCTTTTCTTCTTTTCAGTGAAACCAACAGTGATCCACACAGACATGTTTGTCAACAGCATTGGCCCAGTAAATGCCATCAATATGGTGAGTAATACTGGACTATAGTGTTAGTATGGTGATGTCTTTGTATAACTAATGTAGGATATGTATTAAAAACATGTCTTGGGCCTACCTCCATCCTCAGGGAGCTGGTGATCCAGAGGGTAGCTCTCTGGAGCTGGCAGGGTTTCGCTGTCTTGCTCAAGCACACTTCAGCAGAGCAGATGCTTGCTGCCATGGTGGATTGGTTGGTCCACATAATCACTATTCTGCCCCACCGCCCTTGTAGTGTTGCAACACAATGCAGGTGTCAATCAGTTACTTAACTACAGCACTGGCCTTTGCACCAGAGATGATGAATGCGATCCATTTCTTGCATCTGCGTTGCATTAAACACCTCTTATTTCAAATGCTGATAAACAGTTGAACAACTGTGTTGCTGAACACACGAGCCAGATCTCAAAAGCAGCATATTTGCAAATGGCTCTCCGAGATGGCAAATCCTAAGATGTTTGCACTTTGAGGTTGCCAAGAATTACCAGCGACAATCTGAGGTGTCACCTGTTCAAGCTTTTTTGTGTTTTCAAATCAATATACCAGGTTGTTATTTTCCTTGGATCTGGTTTGAAGACACGTTTTTTTTATTTTTTTTTACTGTTTTACTTTTGATCATGTCATCTATTTCAATGGTGAAAGTGACACTTTAGAGTTGTGTACTGGTTGCGCTAATGCAATTGTGTTCACCAATTACAACGCTGTTTGTTTTTGATAAATATTGCTTTGATTAGAAAGTTGCATATAAAACAGTTAAGGTATTTAAGTCCTCTATAAATAAATGATGCATTCATATATTGCTATCCATTTTAAAAACATCGCTATTGGTCCTATAATAGTTTATCCCATTGTTCAGCTAGTGTATAGAGTACAACTGCTAAAGTAGCAATAGAATAAAGAGAATACATTCATGTTATTTCTTTCACCACTTTATTACTTCAAGATGCAATAAGGTTTTTGTTTTCACAAAGCCAAATCTGTGTAGCTTTTGTTTATGCACAATAGTTTCAGCCAATATGAGTGGGAGCACTGCTTTTTTCCAGTACCGGCTTCCAAAACCGATATGTATCAGTGTGGTGCTATTAATATAAATAACAATGTGACATTTGGAACTGAATTTCAGCTTTCAGTTTCACATAGAAATATCGTACTCTGTTTTGTTTTTTCTTTGCTTGCCATTGGCAATGTTGTAACAATGCACAGTAACTAATGAATTCGGGATATGAAAACTGGGGAATATTATTGGAATAAATATAGCTGCCATTCTGCAGTGAGGACAAAGAGAAGAGTTCATCTGATGGTGGAGAGGAAACTTTTTTTTGTTGGATAGAAAGAAGGATTTGCAAACCCGAGTCTCTTGCAAACCTCACATCGGCGTTGTTTTATGTGTCATTGTTTTCTGTAGCACGTCCCCGCTGAGAACCCACTTCTATTGTTATTCTGCAGAGCAGTCTGCTCTCCATGGTGGTGGCGTTCCGTTTCACTTAGTCTTAGCTAAAACACCCACTCTCAATAACTGCAGTCACAGTGTAGTTGAAAGAGAAGCATTGATGGGATCAGTTAGAAAATGTGTGTTTGCGCTCACATATGGGTGTGACGAGGGCATCTCGCTGACATGAAACGATGACTGATCGCTTTGCATTCATGTGTAATTACCGTGGTTTGGCCAGAGCGCTTCACACTGTGACATGACAAATGTGGTCGGTAGATTTTTCTGTAGAGTATACAAGCATGAACACATTTTATTATTTTTTAATAATAATAATAATTAATTATATATATATATATATATATATGTGTTAGAAAAATAGATGTTCATCACACTAAGCAGAGCACAGATCCTAAGGCATTTAATCTTTCTCTCATCATTGGATTTGAACTCTCTGCCTATCCTTTGTGGGAGGAAACAAGGGATGTTGAAAGGATGGGAACGTAGCCTGGTGATCATGTTGTTTTTAAAATCTCGTTTAGGACTCTTTGGCATGGGTTTACACTTTGTTATTGGGCTAAGCTTTGTCCGGAAGTTAATGCCTCTATGCCCTCTTGCGCACAAATCCCCTGATTTTTTCTTCTTTTTTCTCTCATGCTGTACTTCACTTTGAACCTCAGGGCCAACCATTACGAATAACAAAATAAACATGAAAGACCGATAGATCCCTCTCACTCACTGTGGCTCCTTTCCCCTCTCACATTAGACCACATCTCACCTCTGCTCTTCAACTCTGCCCATGCCGCTTTTCATCCCTCATACCTACATTCTAACACGGCTCTCACAAGGGCTGAATAGGAGACAGAAGGTTGTGTCAGGCTCAGGACAAAGTGCTGCCAAGGCAGCAGGTTATGAGGTTAGATAATACTTGAGCCAAATAAGGGGAATTATTAATTGCCCCGTTGAACATTTAATTTTCAGGTTGAGGGCTTCAAGATGGTCTTTTTCAACAGAACTCTTTAAGAGGGACAAAAGGTCTTCTTGGCCTGAAAAGAAACCCTCATGTTTGAAGAGAAACGTGCCTATAAATGTGTCCCAGCAGTTAGTTCCCGCTGCCATATAAATGTTCCCCACCAGTGCTTTTGCAGCACACAATTTGATTTGATCTCATTGCATATCACGGTTAAGATCCACGCATTGGTGACAGCACTGGTTGTAAACAATAGTGTTTGCAAGGGTTTCCTGACAAACGGAGACTTTTATCTAGTGTGTTTTATATAAAGCACTTCAGCTTTTAAACTGAAACTTTAACATAACAATTCAGGTAAAAACCTTGTTTTGTCTGTCTTCAGGAATACACCATCGACATCTTTTTTGCTCAGACGTGGTACGACAGGAGGTTAAAATTCAACAGCACAATGAAGGTGCTACGTCTCAACAGCAACATGGTTGGGAAGATCTGGATCCCGGACACTTTTTTCCGCAACTCGAAGAAGGCCGACGCCCACTGGATCACCACACCCAATCGCATGCTTCGTATCTGGAACGATGGTCGGATACTCTACACCCTCAGGTAAAATGTTTGAGATAGCATATTAGTAATATAACTGATTTGGGTGTTGCTCATCTATCAGATCAACAGTTGGATTATTTGTGTGGCAGAATGATTTATTTACCAGTTAACACCATTTTATCCCATTGAACGCTTAAATTGTCTATTATCATTATCCACACCATTTTGGATCCAATTAATTGTATTTTGGCTGAACCAAAAGCTTTTTAAAAATGCTTCTAATTTTAGATTTGGTGTTAAATAAATGTTTTTCTCCTATGTTGGAAAGATAGCTAAGATAATGGGGAGTTGAAAATCTATTTACATAAACAATTAGTTCTAGTGCTCTCAGTTGACTAAAGCAGAAAACAATAGATAACAGGGAAAATACATGGTAATTAGTCTCGGTTCAACAATTTCAGCACTAAAGCTGGACTAAGAACTAATGATAACTGTGCAGCATTTCGTTTTTTATCTGAATTATTATCAATTTGTTGCCACCAAGGTGCTTCCAGCTCATCCTGGAATCCACCATAAGCAATGTGTTAACTTTAGAAAGTATACTGAAGTACCCAACAATTGATGGCCTCTCTGCACAACACTGATTCATTGTAGTGATTATCCTGAACAGGCCTTGGGCCGTTTTAAATCTCAGCATTTTAAATTCAACATTTATCAACGTAAGTTAAAGCTGTCCGACTGTAATAGGCAGGAAGTTGTTTGTGATAAAGGAAAACTGCATCACCTTAAAAAAAAGGGTCCTACAGAGCATATGGTTTGAACATTTATAATTAAATTGTCCTAGTATATCTTTTTAAATAGTTTGAGTTTCAGAAATCTTTGGGAAGTTTCTAAAGAAAATATAAATATAATGCTAAATAAATAATAATAGTAATTGCTTTATTGTTTAATGGCGCTATCTTGCCTGCAGAGAGATTTACTGGACAAATATATGAATAATATAATAATAGACTGACATACTTCTTATGAGTGTAAAACACATGAAGCTAACAAGCTAACATGTCAAACCTGTAAAACAGGAGGATAGATCGAAGGGAAAATATTAATTGTGGTTATTATCATGTTTTGCATGCCATCATAAATACAGTGGACATGTATACTGACACCACAATATGTCATCAGCGAGAGAGAATAAGAGAGAAAGTGAACCTTTCTGGACTCAATCAAGCTGTGATGGATGTTCTGCTATGCAGAACGAACACTACCCCTCCACTTCATTAATTTGTTAAGGAACTCCGAATTTAACCACTAGTTAATTAGGATGACCGCTGTGATTGGGAGGACAATGATACATGGCAATAGCGGGTGCATGGATGGGTAAAGTCATTTAAGGTCATTCTCTCATTAAGAGGAAGTTTAATGACTTTGCCTTCAAACACCCTCAAGTGTGAAAAAGAAGTGCGTTGCTGTTAACATTGTGTTCATTTTGGTAAGGATAGGGGTGTAATTCTGACATTCCCAACACCCTGTTAAATGTAAACTATTTGTTTGTGTAATTATACAAATGTATGTATGTGTATGTATATATACTTTTTCAGTGGATCTAAATATTGTATTTCTGCAGGTTAACCATCGATGCCGAGTGCCAGCTTAAACTGAACAACTTCCCAATGGATGAGCACTCATGTCCCCTGGAGTTCTCAAGCTGTAAGTTTGGCCATATGCTGATCCCCTACTGTTTTACCTCTTCCTCTGTTTCATCTCAAACACACGCACGCTGTGCCCGTGTACGAGCAACATATGAGCCGAACAAAGACATCATTTAAGGAATCATTATGCAACAGGCTTATTTCTTTTAGACCTCTCCATGTGTATTTAGGGTTCACAGATTAATGTATGCATGTACACTATCTACAGCATGTCTTGCACTCTTTTCCAGCTAAATTGCTTCTTTCGTCTTCAAAGAGGTCTGTCATTTAACTATATGTAGTTATGTGTTACAATATGAGATGTTTGAAGAATAGCATTTGTTAAACTGATTGTTCAATTCAATCAGTCATAGTATATACTGGCATTCATCAAGGGGATTGAATAATTTATGTCGTATTGCCAACTTGACCAAAGGCTAAGCACTGATTGATCTCCCTGCACTTTGTCGATACTGTTTGAAAAAAAAACATTTCAAAAAGTGATACAAGTCCAAATTAGTCAGTCTCCCCCTCCCCGAGTGAGCAGCGGGTGGGGGGTAGGTTATGCTAATGAGGCCGCTATGGATCTACAGAGAGATGCACCATGGGATATTCTCCAGAGAGAATGCTTCCTAAATAGCTCCAGAGCAACAAGAAAGAGAAAGCAGAGGGGGTAGCAGGCCTAAAAATGGAACAGAAGCATTCATTTCAATTTGATGAAAGCCATGGATGTTTTCAGAACTTTGAAAATCGCTTGATGTACAGCACATGAGCTCAATCTCAGAGGCAGCAGGCGGAGCACTGAGCAGAGTGCAGCAACGTATCACGCGGGCATATTTTTCTCAACACTTGCCACGAAGCATTGTAGATTTCCCAGTGCCTGAACCTCTTTTGCAGCGGTTTTGGAAAATGCTTTACAGATACAGAGGATGTGCCATATCATTTAATTTAAGTTTGCTGTTGAATTCACAACATTGAAATCCAGGAGCATTGTGATTCTAGAATACCAAAAGGACACCGAATCAATCATTTGTCCTGAATGCATTGCCAGCGAAGGAGCAGACTATCCGCCTGCCTGGCTGTAATGTGGCAAATGGGCAGATTCTTCCATCCCCATCTGAGGTTCAGCATTACTGGATGCCTGAGAGCACTTTAGTAATGAAGCCATTTAAAGTTCGACCTGGGGAAGCTTCATGTGCATTATTCAGGCCACTCTGTTGGCGGCTGCACACCGCTCATATCTCGACTGACGACAACCTTCACATGATAAGGAGCTGCAGTTCCAAATTGAATGTACTAGTAGTTTATAGAAGCATAACAATGTGTTTTTAATCCACATTTGGAACCCAGACATGCATTCAAAACTAAGAAATAAAATTTGATTATGTTAATGCCCCTGCATTGTCCAAGCATTATAATTAGCATTAGTAGGATTGCTATTGTAATGCTCACAATCAGAGAGCATCCTCTTGATGTAATACAATTTACTGGAATCGAAGGCACAGACAGGCGTGGATCAATTTTGTGATTTTTGCTTTTAAGTCAGCTGAGTGTTTCAGCTGTCCATTTTTCACTCCACAGATGGACTGCATATTTTGTCAGGAGTCTGTTATAAGAGGATTCTTTCATGAAACACTTCCCATCCAAGATTACTGGCTTTGTCAGGATGTTTCACTCTAAAATAGAACAGACCGTGCTCTATGCTTTTGTTTTATATTGCACAGTTTTCAAAACACATTGTTTTATAATGCAGAGAGCTCATCGGAGGAGTCAAGTCTTAAGGAAGGAATGTTAGTCTTCGGATAACAATTTGTCATTTCTTCACCGAGCTTCTGACTAAGCTCAATTTAACTGTGTTCTTTCCTGTTCAGATGGCTACCCCAGGGAGGAGATTGTTTACAAGTGGAAAAGAAGCTCAGTTGAGGTTGGGGACATTCGCTCCTGGAGGCTCTACCAGTTCTCCTTTGTGGGCCTGAGAAACACCACGGAGATCGTCAGGACTGTGTCAGGTAAGAACATAATATATGCTTTTTTTTTCTAACAAGCATAAACAAAATCATCATACTCATTTAGTAAAGGCTGACTGAATATACACATTCTTTGCCAGTGACACATGGCTTGTGTGACAGACATGATTTCTTGATCTGTGGGTGCTGCATGACGCAACATTCATGTTAGGCATGATGTATTTAATCTGATGGAGGCAGGAGCGTGCAGGCAGCATCACCGTAATGTGATGATATGGTGGCATTTCATTCATGAAAATATGAGAGGCATTATTATTATCAGGCTTAACCATGCATGCCAGTGACTCTAAACGCGTTGTGAAATAAAGTCGATGTCTCTCTGACTCTCACAATTGCCCTTCCTATTCCAAGTCTGATCTGTAAACAATCACTGTTTTTCCGAAGACTGATCTGGTGTGCGTCTGTTGCTAGAGGTTACAACATGACCATTACGAGAAACAGAGACATGACTCATGATGTTTTATCCACTTTTAGTTTACACTTTGTTCAAGTAAAATCCATAATGGCTACCTACTGCATATATCTCAGCCGTGTGGGATGGGCAGACAGATGCTGCAGGTGTAGTGGGATGTATTGTTCTTCCTTTGTGCACTTTTCATACAACATGCAAGTTGACGTTTTTATATGACTTGTCTTGTCTATCTTTTCAGTGGCTTTTGATTATATACTGTACATTATGGACTGTAAAATATTTGCCACTTTCGGCATTAAGTGTGTATATTTCATTATGTCTCAGCCCCAGGGCAACATGACCTACAGTACAGTTTGTGGCCGCCACTCCAACGTATTTATAACTATTAATTTCAATTCAATTTATTTACTTAACAAAATTAATTTTTACCAAAAATGTAATTAATTCAGAATGATTGCAAGAATATGAATGCTTGCTTGAGGAAAAATAGCTGCTTTTCTCTGACAGTGTTGATGTTTCAGAAGAGGGCCACTGTGTTTGCATGCATGCTTGTTTGTTTGTGTGTTTTTTATATTCATGAGATGTCGGTAAGTAATGTATGTAATGCTCTGCAAAGAATTGTTTAGGTTTGTGTGACTCAAAGAAATCCTTCCTGCAGAGATTAACTTTGGCCAGAGGTGAGTTCATGCCCATTAGATCAGCTGCGTTATCCAGAGGAACTGATGATGGAGATGTAAAATTACACTACATTACATTACATGTCATTTAGCTGACGCTTTTATCCAAAGCGACTTACAATAAGTGCATTCTACGGTTACAAACAAGAATCAGAACAACAAGAATCACAAAGGTACAATTTCGTCAAAAAGTTCAACTACAAAGTGCTATCAGTAAGAGCCATTTCAGTAAAAAATACCCGCCTATTATATAGGAACAAGTAATATATCCCCTCGTGGATCCTAATGTGTATTCGCTTGGAAAGAAATAAAGCCATTTCTGCATTTATTCTCATCAACTTGCAAATTTAGAGATGATGCAGAAAGTTTCTCTATAAACACCATTTTTTTCTTTTTCTCCTTTTTATGAGATGGCCAATTCATCTTAGTCTTTCTGTTATGCGAGTATTGATCAGGGGAAAGGGAGTTTTTTGGCTGTACTCCATCTGTTTAGAATGTGCTACAGACTAGAAGGCTACAGAAAGTAAAGTCATTGTTTGTAACAGTGTGACAGTAGGGTCGTTCTTCTCGCCTTTCATTTGCAGCTCAGCATTTAGTCATTTAGTATACTGCTTACCTTTCATAATAAAAGTCCAGTCTGCTTTTTGAGAAGCACATATTTTAGCTACACAGACAATCCGTAAAGTGGAAAAAACATACACACTCTAAAGATATAGGAAGCTAGTGCATTGCCAATAACAGATTGTTGAGGCCTAAAATGTAGTTTATTATTTCAAGTATTGCAACAGAAATAGTTGTATCATACACATAGAATCACAATCCCTGGTTACACTTTTCAATGTGACTTTGTAATCGGACGTGTCAGATTGGAACTCAACCCTGTCTAATGAAATGGCTGGTTAACAGTGAATAAACACGATTTATTTCCCATAAATTTTTTTCTCAGTAAAATAACTAATTTCCTCCCTGTAGTATTAGTATGCTTGTTTTATTGAAAAATAGCTGCTATCAAGGCTGCAGAAAATGTGTTGATAAACACATTTTCCAATACATTCTCCACAATAAAAGTCTCCCCTTTATTGAGTATGTTTGTGCCCCAGCCTCGGTTTTCCTCCTCACTTCCCTTTGCACTCGCTCCAGGAACTCCCATTTGTTGGGAAGAGGATGCAATCTGATGATGCCTTATGTTCGATAAATTGCCTTGATTGACCCTCTGCTGAGATCCGAACTCAATGCAAACCTTTTTAATTGAAGTCCTTAATTAGTGTTATTTAGTTGTATGATTCTAGTATCTTGGAGTTTATTTAGTCTGTTACTTTAACTCCCAATGTAGGACAGGTCAGTGTTTAAAATGTGTTTTGAATGGAAAAAAAAACAACGTATTTCATAAATGATCGTCAACCGATACTCAATTTAGGCGGACAACTAAATAAATTCCATTGAATTTGCCTCCCGAGGGTCGACGAACCAAGCTCCATCAGAGATGCACAGAAATACGCTTGTATGCCCTCGCACACACAGTAGCCATGGGAATAACTGAACTCACCCAATCGTTCTGTAATTCGCCACAGTTCAACAAAGTGTCACTGACACATAATGCTACCGCACACCCTTTACACAGTGCATGTGCGTTGTAAAAACCCTAGTGCAATTTGATTAAAAAAAAAATATTCCTTCTGTTTCAATCACAACATTTTGAAGTGACAACAAGAAAAGGCAATCTGTGTAGGAGGCTGAGCTGTAGTGGAGAATTTGCAGCGTCCTCTGACTCTCCCTCTCTCTTATCTGGTTTGTTGTTTCCACAAACAGCCATCTGGTCTCTTGTCAGAGCAGAGAACCTTGGCTGTGGCTAAGAGACCTCTTGTCTCATTTTGCAGTCAGTTTGGGTATCTGACCTGCTTCAAGATTCATGAACACAACATCTGTCTCAAAAAGCAGTCAGTTAGGGCCTCACAATCACCCAGTCATCTCAAGTACTCGCCATGCAGTGGGTAGCACTCCCGAAAGGTATGCTGGAAATGTATAAATATTCCTTAATACGCTGTATCATCAGAAGCTACCTTTGTCCATTTTAAATGTAGACTAACGTTGCTTATTAACATTATTGCATTTATTTATGCCTCTTTTACTGTTTTCAACTGTATTTTGTCTTCTGGAATTACCTATCAAATACATGTCTTAAATTACCTTCATATAGCTTTGTTTGCTCTTTTTCCATCTTCTTCTTTGTGTGAAAGGTGCAACAATTGTTGTTGTTTTTTTTTATATAAAGGACGAACACTTAAATTGACTAAAGCTGCTGTTCTGACTGCTGCATTTTCTCATTTTGACTGAAGGAGTGTTGTTAGGGGCCTCGAGACTATAGAGTCGGGAGTCGGGAGACTGTCCTTTAACCAGGCAGCCCTGGGTTCAGGCACTCATTCAGCATCTGATGGTGTGCACAATACTGCGTTGTCCACTAGCAAGACACTGAATCCCTCTCAGCAAAGGGTTCTTTGTCCGGCCCGGAAGGTTGTAGTTAGTTACAGATATTCTTTTATAAAAAGAATCTTCTTTCGCACAGTATTCCAGTTCAAGCACTCTGCTGAACCACCATCAGTGAAACTGAATTGAAATGGGTCAGGTGAGGCAACAGAGGGACACATAATGGTAAGCTAAGCAGACAGGCAGGCAGTGTGAACTGGCCGTATCCCGGCAATGAAGACTGCAGCAAATAGTCAGAGGAAGAGATTCCTTCTCATTCTGTGAGACAAGCTGTCTCTTCCAGGCTCGACTTGAACAAAAAGACTACTCCCGCATTAAGGAATCTATGCTTGTACTCTGAGTATCTTTTTTCTTCTTTTGTTTAAAAAACAAAAAGTGATGCATGATTAAAGAACGATTGAGTGATATTGTAATTGAAATGGGCGGGGGCGGTGACATGCCATCTGCTGCTCTCATCCAGTTGTTTGTAAAGGCTGTGTCTGTTTGTTTTTATTTTGTTCCTCTTCCTTCTCACAGCCAGTGTCCAAAGACCTGGTCTCTCATCATGTCACTTCACATCAGAGCCGTCTGTACTGCCTGGAAGCTCATACCTGCATTTACAAACACACACACACACACACACACACACACACACACACACACACACAAGCACACATTTGGATGTGCGTACATAAAAATGCATAAAAAAAAAGAAAAGAAAAGAAAAAACCTTCACTCCTGCTTGGGACCAGCAAGGACCCTTGAAAGGACGCCAGTGGACAGAATAGAAGAAAAAGAGATACAGACGATTTTGAAGGTAGGACAGCCAAGGCACTGGATGCACAGCTGACGTTGCTGTTACGTTAACCCCTCAGTGGCCGGGTTAAGCTTGGTGCTGGGAGCTGTGTTCTCATCCATCTGCCAGGCTGGAGTTCAGGGATGAACATCATAGTGCAGACAAGGACACAGCGAGAGAGAGAAGAGAGAGAACACCGGGGAAGAGCAGCAGCGGACAAATCATAGAAGGGTGACAGGAATAAAATGGAAAGGGATGGTAGTTGTGGCATTTTATTGGTCCTGCAAAGGAAAATGAAAAACAGAATCCACTTTGCCAGTTTACAGAGGTCAAGTGTGTCGGGATGTGCGGCTCTGGGCAAAATGTGTGGATTTACTGCATCTGAGGTTATAGTTTGGGGGCTTATGTCTCGGTAACTACACTAGCAACATTATATAAACTTGTACTCAAAGTAAGCAAAACATCTGAATATTTGAACAATTTAAGTGGATTACTTTTTTTCTCATGCAGATTACAATGTAATTGTGCATGTATTGCATGAATATAAAGTTATAAAACAGCCATCATCTCTATTTACCAAATGTTATTGAATGTTTTAAAAAAAAAAACAGCACAGCTATTTTCTAATGCTTTTCAAATTGCTGTACTGTTACTCACCAAGGGCCTGCTCAAGAAGACAGCACCTGACCGGGCATTATCAAACCGCTTGACAAGGGCAGCTTCTTCCACAGTGTGCATTTGTTTTTTCCGTCCCCATCACGAGCAGCCATGACTGTTTCTCATTGTTTCAGTAGACGCCACTGAGGAACACCAAGTTTCGTTGCTGCAACTCAGGGGCTTGTTTATCACAGGCTTGGAGGAGACTACATCTCTTTATTCCAAGAACATTATTTTAATTGTTCCGCCATGTTTTGTGACACGCAGCGCCAGCCTCAGGTAGCCAACCAGAAGCAGATGGGTCCCCACAAGGCAAGGTGTCATTTGAGTTGAGTAAAACAAAAAAGAAATGGAGCTTAAGCGGTAGTTCAGGAAGGAAGACTTTCTTTACACGACGGGTCATTCATAAAGTGGCAATACGCCTAGTGATTAAACTATCAGCTGATCTGAGGGGGGTGTGCATGTTTGAGCGGCCAATGAGATGCGACGCGGTGTCTCTAAGCCAATGAGATCGTTGCAGTCTAAACTTTAAAGGGGTGCTATGCTCTGCTGCTGTCAGTTGTCATTTCAGCTCGAACCTGATACGACCCTCCTCCACCCCGGTCACCTCCAGGCAGCACAGTCATACTCCTCAGTCAACAGAGGGGGGCAGGAACTCCTTTCTTCATCACCACCAGTGTCTGGACTCCGGGGGGAATTCTGTCGGATCAGAACTCGGCATCACCGCCCCTTGTTTATCCTTGGGCAGGATAGAGTCCGATCGGCAAAAGACGATGCACCATTTCAAAGACTATGCACCATTGCAATTGTTATATTGTCGCAATAAAATTATTGTATAATTCGGAACTAGTCTCTCCAGATTGAATTACAGTAGACTCAAAATTTAAAAATCGTACTGGGATTATTTAAACCCCATTTGTTTAAGAATGACTCTGTCCCAAGCTTTTTGAGTCATATACTTGGTTTATCACTGTAACTGTGATCACTATGAGCGGTTCACACTGTATTGTAAATGTAGTGTTGGTCGGTGATATACTGTACAATACGTGTCGTGACTTGAATTTACTAACACACATTAAGAGCTTAACAAAGCTAATTTTTATATTTGTATCGCACCTTGAACACCAATGGATCCAACAAAAGCTGTGCAGTTGCATTAAAAAGGAGATGCATTGTGAGGGGCGAACCAAGATTAATTAATTTGTTTTTATCAAGAAATGGGTGATTAGTCATTTTGTCTCATGTCTGATTAATGTAGCCTGTGTGGTGCATTTACAATAACTATCAAATACTACCACCGGGATCTCTCTGAGGCTGTTAACCATCTTCCCGGCACATTAGAGGAACAAATGAGCTTTAGAGAAAGCACTGCTTAGATTGCCAAGAAGCTTTTCCTTTTGAGCATAAAGGGAATCAATGCCATTTGCCGTCTCTCTTTCTTGTCCTGTTACTAGCCTCACTTTTCTCTGCAGTAAATTGTGTGGTTTAAACAGGACTTGTGCTTAATTTGTTTTTCGTTTTAGCCGAGCATAGATGTATGCTACGTGCATCAGCCAGCAGTACATATCTGGGTGTTTGACAGTATTCAGAGTGCTTTGGTCCGCGCCTGTGTCCATGAATTAATGCATGCTTCTGTGTCCATTTGGTTGCATGCACATTTCAGTGTGCGCTCTCCACTGGATACAAGTCTTTCTTTTTTTTTTTTACGTATTGAAAGCTATTCTTAGAGTGACCTTCCAAAAGCCATGCCGTGCTGCCCTGTTGTCTGTGTGCGGCCGCCTGTGTGATTCAGTTTGAGTGGAGAACGCCCAGGGATACATCAGCGGCCCTCTCCAGATTACGGAGCTCCACAGTTTGCAGATGATTCGTTGACGGGGCGAATCTGGAGGCATTGTGGTTGAACGGAAGTGGCCCAGCGAAAGGAAGACAGTCGGCCAAACAAACACATGGACGCCCATGCACACGGTGTATATATATAAACACACTCATGTATGCACACTCACACTCTGACACGCCAAAGGATTTCCCGTATAGCATGGCAGAGTGCATCTTTAGGTTCTGTGCTGCGAATGGGGACTCGGACCTTAATTGATTCCTCAGCCACACAAACGCACTCTTACACACAACTAGAATAGATCCAGTGCTGCTGCGTCTCAGTGTCCTCCACTTCCTTTTCGACGTCACATTTGGGTGCATATATTTTATAGTGTCCCCAGAAGAAGCAAACCATTGCCGTTGGGTCCTCGGATAACATTTCAGTGTTGTCGCAGGAGCGTGTAGTGATTAGTTGGGTTTCGTCAATGTTGTTATGCGTTGCTATTACAATGCCGAAGCAAAAAGCTATTCCCTTTTAAATAAATCAACTTAAAAGAGAGGTGAAACAAACATGTGACAATATTGTATAGGTGTCTGGAGGTTTGTGAAATCCCCCGGCAGTGGTGTGGCATTGGGCACGCATATGAGTTTAATAGCAGAAATTCTAAGCAAATTTAAAGGGAAAATGTTGTAAAATTCCTCGAAACAAAATGATGCCACCGAGGCAAGGATGCTTGTCACCACCTGCCTGGTTTAATCAAGAGATGATGGAGGGAGACAAAAAGCAATAAAACCATAATGCCAATAGCTTTTCTTTATTTATTTTTGTATTGTTTCAGAGACATTGCATCCCTGATCCAATAAAACACACTCCAGCATATTGTGCGAAATTATTCCAGTTTCCAGGTCATACATTGTCTTTCTGAGTAACACTTCATTCTAGAAAAAGGAGATGTAATATGAGATTGAGGAATATGCAGATGCATACAGAGCAGGAAAATGTTGAAATATGACTCTACCTTCATGTTTATGTCAAGTATTTTTTCTAATTCTCCATTGTGAAAGGTACAATTCAAGCATGAAATGCACCTATGGACTTTACAACTGAAACTTTAGAGAAATTAAATCAGACGTAAAATGAAAAGACGACACAGGTGGCGCAGAATACGTCACCCATGACTTTATGCTGGATTTGAAAACAGCAAATCACAGTAATAAAACGTTGCAGTTTTTTCATCAGATGACACTCTTTGCTAAAGGAAAAAGGTAAAGAAGTGTTGAAACAATCCATTAGCCGCGGTGCGGCTCTGTTTCTATAATAGCTGCTCTGTCAAATCTCTTCCTCCCTTCATTCTCTCTCTTCACTCTCTCTTCTTTTCTCTCTGTCTCTCTCTTGCTTCTGGGTGATAGTTGTGATGGGCAGGAGTGGGAGGCAAAATGCTCTGACTCAGCCAGAATCCTCCTTTTGTGAAGTTAAATACCAATTTACACTCCTCCCCATTCCTTCTCCCATCTTCCACATGTGCATCCTCCTAACCCGCCCCATACACTAACAGTATTCACATTTACAAGTGTCTAATATATACCCCCCCCCCCACCCCCATCCCTCTTCTCCCTATCTGTTCACCCTTGCAAAAGAGATGTTTTTATTTAGTTGCCTGTGTATTCCTGTGTCCTAATTTTTTACAACCTCTCTCTCATAAGCTAGTAATTAAAACCTGGAAACGGAGAATGGTGATATGCCATAGGAGAAGAGATTGCCTTGGGAAAGTAAAGAGCTTTGGTTTTCCCCTCCTTTGACCACCACCTGCATTTAAAGAATGCAGGTGGTGAGGGTGATGGGAGGGGGAGGGAGGGAGGTGAGGGGGCGGGGGGGGGGGGGGGGTGCAGGTCATGGGGTGGAGAGAGATCCAAGATTTAAAAAAAAATTAAAAAATAAGATACAAAGAGAAAAGGAGCGGATGTTCAGCCAATACCAAAACAGGTCAAAGCTGTTTGTGTCCTCCTTGACTTCTGCTGGTGCAGCTGTCATTTTAAACTTGCTCGCAGTGTGAAGCACTGAAGGAGTTGATGGAGTTGGACTTAGATTCTGACAAGGGGAGAGGGAGAGACTTTGTAAGCCTGAAGGTGCAGGAGGGGAGATAGTCACACATGTATTGTCATTATTAAATGTTCCATTGGATGCTTGGACAGATGTTCTCCTGCTGCTACTGCAACCACATTGGCTAATACTGCTATTGCTATTACTACTGCATATATTCATACTGCCTCTACTACTTTGGATAATAATGTTTTCACTACAACTACTTCCAGTATTGCATCTGTAGTACCCTACAGATTGTGTATTTTGGTAATTGTGGTACTTTTCTAAAGAGATAAATTAATTGATGATGGAAATAATTGTTTGTACCCTTGTTCTAATATGTTCAATAACAAGGTGGTCCTAAACATTTTATTAAAGCGCTATAAGTAAAAGTAGAGAAGTATTATCGGATAAGTGTATACAGAAGTAAAAATACTAATTATGCAGAATTGCTATATTTGTATTATTATATATTGTATAATATGTAATAATGTTTTAGTTTTACTTGTGCCATATTGGATTAACAATATTCCATTGTTGTAGAAGATGGAGCCAGAGCTGATTTAACTACTTTACATACTTTTGGAAATATGGTTTATAACAATACATTATATTTGTTTAACTGATCATATAAGTGGAATGGAAAATGCCGCTAAGTAACAATAAAATGTTGCTTTCACAAATATAATATAATATAAGTTAAAAAAAGGAACATGTTCTTGTGAAATGTACAGTGCAGTATAAAGTAACAGTCCCTTAGAATTGTACTAAATATAGTAATTGATGTACTCAGTTAAACTCCACCAATTGAACATATAGTTCAAGCCTAGACATTGTATTACTCATACTCAAGGGCAACAACAATACACAAGTACCTGAACAGCACGAGTACATAGTAGCTAGTGTGTAGCTCTTAGAAAGTACACAGTATTTATGTTAACAGTGTGACTGTTAAGTGGAATAAGAAGGTAAATGTTTTTGGAGAGATGTGCCGAATGGGGTACTTTTTAAAATCCTACATCGCACCAGCTTTTTCTACAGCCTAAATGGAGTTTATATGTGTGCTGCTCACATCCACGCACAGAATGAACTACAACAGTCTCTTCTCGGTACCCTGTTGACACAGACAGAGCTGGTTTAGAGGCTAAAAGCATTCAAGTTGATGCCACTCTGCGAAGCAGTTGTTCCTGGGCCAAAACCTCATCGCTCTATTAACTGTTGTAAAGTTCCGTCCTCGATGTTCGTCTCACTCAGCTTATTGGCCTTGCGTAATATTCTGCATCCCAAGGTTTCTAAGTAATTAGCTACAAGAAATAAGAAGAGAGTCATGGAACAGCTTGTGTCTGGCTGGTTAGTACATGGCGTATGAGCATAAACCTCAGAATTGTAATAATAGCAGAACTTGTTTCCACGTGAGCAGCTCGACCTGAATTCTAGGAAAGAACTAAATACAGATACAAAAATATAATTTAGTATTATATTATATCTGTGCATTTTATGCTAATACATGTCAGATACTATATTGTATCAGAGGCTTGTTTCCAGTACGTCTGACAAATGTGACAGTAAAATTAAATTCCATGTCATCTCAGCTTGGACTTGCAAATGTGTTACCTTCAATGAAACTGTTTATGATTCTGTATGGAGGCATGCATGGCTAATATTAATGCTATATAGCGAGGATCATGTAGTGCACATTTGCATATGAGGCTTACTGCACTGAAAATATCAATTTCTTTTAGTTTGCATGTGTTTTTGTGGTTGTGCTATTTTGGCAGTGTGTTGTGATTATTAAAGTACTTAAAATAAAATGCTACTTAGTGTGAGTATGCACAGGCATTAATCAGTGCTGTAGTTTTGGGCAATTCATTCAGTGTGTTGAATATGATTAACTTAATTTCAAAGCTTGAAAGCAGGGGATCCAGAACTCTAATCTGTAATAGCACGAAGCCATTGGCAATGAAGTGGGGACTGATGGTCTTAGCTTGGACAGCGTTGCTCTGATCTCATCCCTCGAAGTTAGAATTAAATTGCATTGTTGCTTTTGTAAAGATCCATACATTGTGCCATTAGGAATGAAACATTTTCTTGGAAGATATCCTGTAATAGCAAGTCATTTTTTAAATCCGTGAGCATGGATGATTCTATAAAGTAGACATTACATTAAGATACGATGTGGTGAATGGCAACTGATTCCTCTTCGTTTATGTTGTGCGAAACTCAAAAAGACTTTTGACATCTAATCAATGTGAAACGGCGATGCAAAGGGACTTAAAAATGCACAGCTTGAAGAGTGTAACAGCATAAGACCATATTGTTTAACAGTAAAATGTTCTGAGACATCATATCATCACATAAAGTGTATACTATCTTGTTTGAATTCTTAAAGGGCCCTGTGGGCGGCACTTGTAGATTATTCTTTTGCTGAAGGCTTTTTTTCTGGTCAGCCTCCTGCAGCAGGTGTGTAGAGTAGAACAAGGGAAGTTCAAATGTAAAATTACCACCCGCATGTCTGAACATGTAAAGTCATCCGTCCATCTTTGTTTTCAGTTGTCCGTCATAGCTGAAGGATCCCCATACCATGAGGCCTCCGCAAAGCTTTTCGTCTTGTGTGCTCATCTCTGGTTTTCTTTCACTGCATCACATACATCATCATATTCTTCTCTCCTTGCTTAATATTTAGTTTGAACATTCAGCTCATGTGCACAAGCAAGTCTAGTCATCAGTGTCGTGACTGTTCAGTGAGACTAAGTCTTGTCACCCGGCCAAAACAATTAAAACATAAAGTAAGACCAAAAGAAAAAAATAAATTGATATATTAAACATGGGGTGAAAAGTGAGAGAGAGTTGCATTTTAGAAGTTGGAGCTTACATAATGAGTGTGAATCGCATTCCCTTCTCAGTGTGTGACTGTGAATAAGAAATGATGAAGCCATTTTTAGACGAGGTAAGCTGGAACACGAATAACAGACTGAGAGAGAAGTCCAATGTGTTGGCCTGTTTCTCTTTTATCACGTCGTGATGGAAATAAACTCGCTAATGCAGTTGTCTCATCATATCTGCCGAGGAGGTAAAACAGTTTAGGCGAGGATGAGAAATGGACAAGATGTTTGCGTGTGACCCGAAATAAGATGTAGCAGCCAAAAGATGGCAGCCGTGGCTGGGGCGGAGGGACGAACTGTCCCGCGGCATATGTGTTAAATGTGTTGTGGCAAATAGATTGAATATAAATTGATATGGTAATATGCACCACTGAATCACAATCAAATCTGGGCTGCACAGATGTACTTCATTTTTTAACATGATTTCCTAACTTTCCCACGTCAAATGATTGTAAGGAAAACCGTTTCGGCAAGATTCTCACTACGAGTCATAAATCCTATAAACAGCCGTGCTCTCAATAATTTGAAAGCTATTAGTGTGTCGGTGAGAGGGATAATCATTGGTCTCTGTCACATTCAACACAATGTTAACAACAAGGCAATCAAACACCGCAGACTCCTGTCTGGTGTTTAATCATGCTGCTCTGTTCCCGCAGTCACTCACCACGGCAAAGCTGTGCTTTTTTTTTGTTTTTTCTTCATGACATCATCTTGCCACCCGCTTTAGGGCAGGAATAGCTGCAGTAGCCTTAGGAGGCAAAATGCAAAACCACAGTAACTAGTTATTCACTGTCATAAAGCTTTTAGTCATGTCACAGGAAGTGGTGAGTTAGCATCCCCTGTGTGTATTGGTGACCCTGGCAAACAGCCATGGCATAAGCCTGGTCATTAGCAGAGCTGTCTCACCAACACACACACACACACACACACACACACACACACACACACACACACTCTCACGCACATGCACAATAGCATCCGCTGTCACCCCTGATTTGGTTGACCCTTGACAGGAGAGGAGCTCAGTGAGACAGCCTGTCAGCAGCACTGCAATGTGTCGAGCTCGTCTCCCTTCATTGGATGGCCAGCATGTGCCTCAGGTCTCCCCTGCCCATCCATATTCACACCAATTTACTGCCCGGCTGCCAGCAGAAAGAAATTCTCATGTGACAGTTTTTTCTTCTTCTACTCTCTCCTCCTGGTCAGCGATCCTGAATTACCGTGTTTCATTCCCATGAATTCCCTTGTGGCTGTTCTGCAATAACGTACAGGCACATTTAGATCAGCATTCCCTTCAATACTCTCATGTCAAGTACAGAATGGAACAATATCTGTATTCTAATAATAATCAAACATTCACTTTGTATGTGTATTTCCACCTCAGTAGAAGGCTCATACTGAAAGAATTATCTTCTTTTTGTTTTCCTCCGGGGTGTGTGTGTGTGTGTGTGTCTAAATTCTGTCGAGTGTGTTGTCTCTGCGGCTTTTAACAACAAAGCAACACAATTTGGATCATCCCCGCCAAGTTTTTATTGCTTTTTTGTAGATTACATCAGCTTGTAGTAAATCGCTTTTGCTGAGGAAATGTATGATCCTAATGAAAATACTTCAAACCATATCCTAATGCAAACAATAGATTTGAGCTCTTGTCTGCATAGTTGATTTTTCACACTGCTGTCATCAGCATTTTGCATTCATGAAATATAAACAGAAAGCAGCTGATTGACTTGATGGTGATGTAATTGCAGCAAAAAGATGATAAGATTGGAGGAATTTTAACTTGTGATAATGGAGAAGCAAAGAAACGAGGCCAAATGGGAGGCCTCGACAGAGATCTGAACTCTGAGTGTGTTTTTCTTACTGAAGAAATCAGCACATGAAGTTTATTATGAAAGACTGAGGACTGCAGCTGCCTGTAGACCACAGGAGATGTGGGTGTTGTTAGATGCACATCGAAAGCCTGTGAGATCATAGCAGCATGCATGAAAGCTTCTTTGTATTAATTGTTGATCTAAATAGTAACATTTGACCTTAGTGGTAACACCCTTGATCAAAGAGAGCGTCCTATAGACCTTGTGACGGTGGAGTGTGAACGTGTCCTCATCTGCTGGCGTTGACAGATGGGGAGTTCTAGCTAAGGTTAGTTTGAGGGCTCACATCAGGATGAACGCAGGCACGAAGGCTCGGGTGCTTTGATATCACAGCTGCAGTCATACGAGAAATAAACAGGGACCTTTCATCCCACACACAGGCGTTGAGCGTGTGCAGTGTGAACCTCCATCTACCTTGCCATGCAGCACATTAAAGTGCAACTTGAACAAAATGTACACGTGTGGAAAAATAAATGCAAAAGGACAAGTTAAGGGAGGTTGAATCTGAAGTAATACAAATCAGGTTCAACTTTTTTATAATTTTCATTTAATTAATCAAATGACAATAATGAGCATGAGTGTGTTGGAGGATTTAAGGACACAGTGTGGGGGCGTAGAGAAACACTTGCCAATAATGGGGGATCAAGTTGATCAGATCTGGAGTGTCTAATCATGTCTCATTGTTGTAATATTATATATATATATATATATATATATATATATATATATATATATATGTGTGTGTGTGTGTGTGTGTATATATATGTGTGTGTATATAAATGATGTCTTGTTTCACCTAGTTAACACCTCGCCAGCCACCCCACACAAAGACTGCACCCGTTTTAAACTGGGATTGTATCCTTGTTTTACAAACACAAACGTATGCAATCAAGAATAATTTAAAAAAATTGAAGAATCAGTTAAGAATTTGGCGCTCTAAGATTCACTCCACAACATCAAACATGTCCACATAGTCCACTAATTGTTTTGGGACTGTTTATCTGGAGCGCTGCACTATTTGTTCCCCATTCGGTAATGTTGTGAAATCACAGCCAGACACTTAAACCAGTGAGGGAACTGGAAACCATTCTGCATTGAGTGGAATCAGGAAGTCATTAACAAACTCATGCATTACAGAGTCATAATGGCAGGCAGGCTGATACAGATATATCAGCCTGCCAGAATGGAGGGCATCGGTCGATCCTCAAAGTGTCTTCCTGGCAAGTGCTGTGCCCCGTAATGAAACTAGCGGAGAGATGCATAAGGCAGGAGGGGCTTTCGCCAGCCGACCTCACCCCTGTGGTGGCAATCCCATTATCATTAAGAGTCCGAAGAAATATGGAGGAGGCTTCATGCTGCTGACCGAGCTGAAATAAGTGTATTAACCGGCAGTTTCTCAGCTGTCAGGGGTCTCGGTTTTGGGCCTCTGCTAATGTAATGTTAATAAAAACAAAATAGTGGGCTGTGGGACCCCTGAGAGCAGCCTTCATGTGTCTCCCGCACTACTACAAACCGAGGCGGTGCACTGTAATATGCTGTGCACCTGCATGCATCAGCAGAAAACACACATGGTGATATGAACAGTTATGGCTGTGCTGCCGAGGTTATTGCACTTGGTTTATTTAATGATGCCATCAATGGCTGGGTGAACCGAGGCGCATGGTGGGATGAATCGCAGAGACTTGGTTCCTGTCCAGACACTACGTGGACCTACTCACACACAGAGTGCGCATCGCCGCCGACATAATACACTCTGACAGTCTCATCTCTTTCCCTCTCTGCTTCTCATTAACGCACAAATACCCAGATGTTGGCTGTTTTTCAATAAACTGCAGTGGGTGTTGGGCGCATGAGGGAAATTATTAGCCAGCTGTTCGATCCCCAGCTGCAGAGACTATTCCATGTGCTGTGGGTGCTTAAAAATCAACAAACACACACACACACACACACACACACACTGTAGATACATGGCTGAGAGAGAGATCAGTCTTTTGCCCTGCATGTTACAAGCCATAGTGAGAGGCCAGGGGAGGTTTCCGACACCGTGAACAGTCTGATGTTAATCAATTAGCAGACAACTGTCTGAGCTGGAGGCCAGCAGTGAACTGCCATTAAACCCGGGGAAACTGACAGACAGGTACACGTTTAGGCCGCTCAAGAGGACAGTAGCTATTGGCAAACATTGCTGCACAGTCAGGCTGGCAGTATGCTACTGGAATGTTTGTGTGATGAATTTGTTCTTGTACAGGCCTGCCTTTCTGTTTAGTCCTGGTTTGATTCACTCTTTTTGCAAAGGTGTTAGAAGCCTATTGTGTGTGTGTGTGTGTGTGTGTGTGTGTGTGTGTGTGTGTGTGTGTGTCCAAGCAAGTCTGGCTCTAGCTCTCTGAAACTCACTGTTTCATGTTAGATCTCCACTTGCCTTGGGCATATACATGCTGTGAAGATTTTGGTTACACAACATTACATATTGATCAGCCCAAGACGTATCAGTTTGTTTAATCCATGATTTGTGTTTCTGTGGTGGCAGGCTATCATGGTCAGATCAAACGTACTTAAATCAAACCTTTCTATATCAGTGCAGGGCGCTGTTCGATTAGTTTGTCCTCTTCTTCTCGGACGGATCTGGAAGTCAATACTAAAGACTAATCACCCTGTAAATGATAACCCAAATACACTGTATATCCCTTATGTTTGTCATACAGTCCACATGCCCCTACTGTATCTTTCTTTTGTTTTTTTTCTCTCTCCAGGAGACTATGTGGTGCTGACCGTCTTCTTTGACCTGAGCAGGAGAATGGGCTACTTTACCATTCAGACCTACATCCCTTGCACCCTCATTGTTGTCCTCTCCTGGGTCTCCTTCTGGATCAACAAGGATGCGGTACCTGCAAGGACATCATTAGGTAAACGGAAAAAGAAAACTTCAAGTCAATTATGCCGCAAGATGTTTACCAATTGTTGTACATGCTGAAATCAGTTTAAAAAAAAGACGGAAAAAAAAGTAATTAGCTAAAAACAAAGTGAAAGAAATTAATTTTGCTTTAATTTTCTTTGAGACCCAATATCCATCTCCTCTGTAACTGTGCGTGATGCCTTGACTGTGCCTTTGCTCCAGTTCATTTTTAAAAATCATTGCACTTGGCCCAAACACTCATATGTTTCAGTTCTACCAGTGAGGTTCATTATCCACCCTGGCCTTAATTACTCTCTGCTGTGAAACTTAGCAAAATGCCTGTGGTGGTCACACACCACCTCAAACGGAAAAGCAGTCTGCCTCAGCTTCCTCTTTCCTGCCCTTCTCTCCTTTCCTTTTGTCTTTCCTTCACCATACTTCCTCCTCCTCTTTTCCCCTCTGAGACAGGGCAGCTGCTTAGGAATCTAGTCCATCTTGATTAGAAAAGCCTATCCTGGCACATATGTTTTCATACATGCCTTAATGAGGCATTAATTATGCAATACAGCGCGGAAGTTGCAGAGATGCAGCCTCAGCACAAAAAGGATGCAGGTGGCCTCCTAACTGAATGCAATAAGGAGAGACGGAATGAAAAAAGAGGGCAAGAGTGGGGATTTCAAGGAAATGTATCAGCCTTTGAACTTGCCCTCGGCGTCCATTGGACATCTTCAGAAGTTCACTCATGATAGAGCTGCGTACATATTCCTTAGTCAGCTTTCCTTTTGGCCCCTTAAGGCTCTAAATCCTGACCTCAAGTCAATGGGATGGGATGATTAGTGAGCATAATTCAATGTGAAACAATCCCTGCAGGAAGAAACCCTCATTCTACTTCACTAGTAGCATTACTTTGCCCATCATTAATCTCTCTAAAAATAGGGTGTTTTGTTTTCCCCCTGCTTATGCAGCTCCAGCCATGATTTGCAGTCTAAAAAATAACATTTTTAATTCCCTGCTAAAATTGTACCAAGAGTCAAATATTTTAATTTCCGTTGAAAGATGATGCAGAAGGTACAGGAAGCCAGGTGGTTAAGAGGCGGATTATTGCAGATGACATCATTCCTAATCTGTCAATGCCATCCAGAAATATATCAATTCACAGCAATGTTATTCTTGACTTAGAATGGCGTCTTTCTGTCGGTAGTTGTTTGTTAGTGTACGGGGGTTGTAATGCTGCTCTTGGTAATAATGTTATATCAGTGTACTGATAAACGCATTTCCTCGTCATGTGTCATCACCCCGCCTCCATCCACACTGCGTAATCATTAGAGACAGACTGAGCACGAAAAGAGGGAGAGGGTTACCAGATGGTCGATAAAGGAATGTTGTACGTCTGTGTGATGGTCAATAGCTGCTAAACCACAAAACAGTAGAGTATATGGATCAAGGGGACAATAAAACAGCTGCTCACTCCGTCCTTATGGGCTTCTATCTGCAAGAGCTTGTTATTAAACAGCAAACACTAATACTCTTCCATATGTATGTGTATATATATACATATATATGCATATATAGAAAGATCATTATATTAAGTCAAATATTGTTATTGTTGAACAAAATAAACCTCCAGCTTTACATTTTAAAATAAAATAGCATAAAAAAATAAATATCTCACCTTCCTCATATGGAAGCGTATAATATGCATCCCTGTGAAAATTTGAATCGCACATTCTCCAGTGACTTTTATTTTTCCCCTTTGGCACGTGCGTTTCTAAATTAAAGATTTACATCATACACAGCCTTTCGCTTTATGTATTGAGTCTTTCAATGCCCTGCAAAAAGCTGCTTCGCAATCTGTGAAGCAGAAACTATTTTGGGGAGATTATCCTTTTTGGGACAAATGCAATTATTAACTTGTCTTTATGCACCCGAATGCATGTCTGAATGAATCCGTGAGCATCATGCAGATCATGTTCAACTTTAGCACATTACAAACGGCAAGATGATTGTATTTGTGTTGTAACTTGCATTGTGTTGTCTTTCATTAAATATTATACTGTAAAGTACAACAACAAATAATAAAATACAAATTGGTGCAGGGACATTACTGTTAACAAAATAGTAGAGCATTTTTAGATGAAATAGGACTTAAGAGTGTAGAAATGATGCATATCATTGAGCTCTATGTGGCAGTGCAAAAAACTACCGTATAATTGAAGTGACACGTTTCTATTTTGTTTTGATTGAGAGCAGATCTAATTTCCTGTGTTTCCTCCGATCTCATTGCCAGGCATCACCACTGTGCTGACCATGACCACGCTGAGTACTATTGCCAGGAAGTCCCTTCCAAAAGTTTCCTACGTGACTGCCATGGACTTGTTTGTGTCCGTGTGCTTCATCTTCGTCTTCGCCGCACTTATAGAGTACGGCACGCTGCACTACTTTGTCAGCAACAGGAAGCCAAGCGCCAAAAAGGACAGGAAGAAGAAAAACCCGGTGAGCTAAAACTAATTGAAGTGATATTTTTGTTTTATTTTTAGCGACAAATATATATTTTTATTTATATTCTATATATTTGTGTAATATCTTCACAGTGTTTACAGTGTTCTTTTATATAGGTGAAATGTCAACTTCTCCTGACTCTCTCACTGTCCCTCCCCCACAGTATTACACGACAGGGATTAAGCCTTGGAAAAAAAAAAAGCTACACTGCTTTCCCAAGGGAGCCTCTTCCCAGGGGCCACCACACACATTACTCAATGAGCGAGGCGTGCGGCTGAAACCTTCTCCTAATCCGCAGCATATCTGTTACAGTTGTAATTTAGACCCATGTCACATGACAGGAGAATTGAAGTCATGTGATGTGAGCCTTAAATCCCTCAAGAGGTCGTGGCTTCAAAGGATTTCTCACCATGTGTGTGAGCACTCATAGAGCCGAGAACGTGTTCCCTCATCAACAAGACTAGCCCTTAATCAGATGGAATAGAAATAAAGATTTAACAACTTTAAGTCTTCTTCTTAGTAGAAAAGAAATGGTGTTTAACTGAAATCCATCTTTTTAGTCATGTAGTTTTTTGGGGCGGGTGGGATTAGACTTTAATATATATTACATCTTAAACTTCTGCAGTAAGTTTACTGTGCTTGGCTGAACAGGCGTGTTGAAGTGGAACTTTGGGAAAGGGAGGCGCTCTAGTTTCAGCCTCTTTAACGAAGGTTTCTAATGGTCTCGTGGACCAATGAATGACTAATGAAGTGGAAGGTGTCATGCCAGTTTGCCATCTCAGAGGGGCTTTTCTAGGTTCTCTGCGTGACTTGCCAAGATACAGGAAGGAGAAAGTATGCAAGAAAATTAGGTCTTTGACTGAAATCCATTTGATATTCATGAATTGTTAAAAGCTTGGAAAGAATAGGAAATCAAGGACATATAAATAAAGAACTTCAAAAGTTGATCTTACTACTGTAACGCGGAACGTTAGAACCCAAGCGCAGGACGAAGGACTCGGGCGACAGAGGACTGAAGTGAAAGCTTTTACTGGAGCCTCGGTGCACAGATAAACAGTTCAGTGGATAAACATAGGAGCACGAAGGTGACCGGCTGGTTCGGATCCTGGCGAGCCGACGGAAGCGTCAGGCTATCGATGTGCTGGTGAGTCGGAGAGTCGGGGACAGGCGTGGTCGGGTACGAGGAGTTAGCCGGAGATTCACTGTGGACACGAGCAAAGACATTGGACGATCTGGCAAAGGGTGAGAGTGAGACAGAGGGTTAAGTATGGGTCTGATTACGTCAGATTGGAAGCAGCTGAGTGTGCAGGTGAGTGGAATGACACCAGGTGGTGGGCGTGGCCAGCAGCCAGGCCGAACTGGTGACAGAACCCCCCCCTCAAGGGACGTCCCCTGACGTCCCCATCATCAACAAGCCAGGGTGGGAGGTGGGGGAACCCGGACGGAGGGCTAAAACTCAGGCGACCCTGAGACTCCGTCCCCCTCCTGAGCCGAGGGCGGACCCGCTGCCGGTCCTCCGGCGGAACGACCCCTCGCCCGATTACCAGGGCCGGGCTGGTCTGGGTGCTGCTGGTGGAAACGCCGGATGATTCCACGATCCACGATGTGGCGTGCAGGAACCCAAGACTTCTCCTCCGGACCGTAACCCTCCCAGTCCACCAGGTACTGGCAGCCCCTTCCCCGTCGGCGTGAGCGGATGATCCGGCGTACCGTGTAGATGAGACCTCCATCCAGGAAACGCGGGGGCGGCGGAGGAGGTTCCTCCGGTACCAGGGGGCTCTCGTTAAACGGCTTGATCCGGGACACATGGAAGGTGGGGTGCACTCGCATCGCCCGCGGCAGTCTGAGCCGGACTGCCGCCGGGTTGATGATCCTCACAATGGGGAAGGGCCCGACGAACTTCGACGCCAGCTTATTTGCTTCTACCTGCAGCGGGAGGTCCCGGGTGGAGAGCCACACTCTCTGGCCCACCTGGTACTCCGGGGCTGGCGAACGGCGCCGGTTAGCCGTGGTGGAGTAGCGGCCCGCCGCCTTCAGCAGGGACGTCCTGACCCGAGCCCAGGTCTGGCGGCAGCGGCGGAGGAACACCTGCACGGACGGGCACGAAACCTCCCCTTCCAGAGCCGGGAAGAGCGGGGGCTGGTACCCGTAAGCCGCTTGGAATGGCGACATCCCGGTAGCGGAGCTGGCCAGCGTGTTGTGGGCGTACTCGACCCATACCAGCTGCTGAGACCACGAGGAAGGATCCTGGGATGCCACACATCGCAGGGCCGACTCCATCTCCTGGTTCATCCGCTCGGTCTGCCCGTTAGACTGCGGATGGTACCCGGACGTTAGGCTGGCGGTGGCCCCCAGAAGACTGCAGAACTCCCTCCAGAAGACAGATGCAAACTGCGGCCCTCGGTCCGAGACCACGTCCACTGGAATCCCATGGAGCCGGAATCCATGGTCCACGAGGAGCTGAGCGGTCTCCTTGGCGGACGGTAGCTTCGGGATCGCCACGAAATGCGCCATCTTTGAGAAGCGGTCCACGATGGTCAGGATGGCCGTCTTCCCGTCCGATGGGGGCAACCCGGTCACAAAGTCCACCGAGATGTGTGACCAGGGTCGATGTGGCACCGGGAGTGGCTGCAACAGGCCGGACGGTGCTCGGCGGGACGTCTTGCTCCGGCTGCAGGTCTGGCAGGCCCGGACGTACTCCCGTGTGTCCTCCTGTATGGTAGGCCACCAGATTCGCTGACGGAGGACCTCCTCGGTTCTCTGGGCCCCGGGGTGGCAGGTCAGCTTGGAGGTGTGACCCCACTGGAGCACCTGTGACCTCAGTGCGGGAGGCACAAACAGGCGACCGTCGGGGCATGCACTCGGACCCGGCTGACCCTCCGTTGCTGCCGTCACCCTCTCCTCGATGTCCCAGGTCAGGGACGCCACGACGCATGGCTCCGGCAGGATGGTCTCGGAAGCCTCGCTGCCCTCGTCCTTCAGGAACTGCCGGGATAATGCGTCCGGTTTGACATTCCGAGAGCCGGGCCTATAGGAGAGGGTGAAATCAAACCGGGTGAAGAAGAGAGCCCACCGTGCCTGCCGGGAGTTGAGTCGCTTGGTGGACCGGATATACTCCAAGTTCATATGGTCGGTCCAGACCAAGAACGGCTGCGTCGTCCCCTCCAACCAGTGCCGCCACTCCTCCAAGGCAAGTTTGACGGCCAGGAGCTCCCGGTTGCCGATGTCATAGTTCTGTTCTGCGGAGGAAAGGCGTCTGGAGAAAAAAGCACACGGGTGAAGCTTCTCGTCGCTAGCCGCGCACTGTGACAGCACGGCCCCTACCCCCACTTCCGATGCGTCCACCTCCACCACAAACTGTCTCTCGGGGTCGGGAACCTGGAGGATGGGCGCCGAGCTGAACCGTTCCCTCAAGACCCGGAACGCTGTCTCCGCCGCCGGGGACCACTGAAACGGAACCTTGGGGGATGTCAAGGCAGTGAGCGGGGCAGCAACCGAGCTGTAACCCCGGATGAACCGTCTATAAAAGTTGGCGAAGCCCAAAAACTGTTGCAGCTTCTTACGATTCTCCGGGGTGGGCCACTCCTTGACGGCGTCCACCTTAGCAGGATCCATCATCAGTCGTCCCGGAGCCACGATATACCCCAGGAAGGCCACGGACGACTGGTGGAATTCACATTTCTCCGCCTTTACAAACAGTGAGTTCTCGAGCAGCCGCTGGAGTACTGCCTGCACCTGCGGAACATGCTCCTCGCGGGATCTGGAAAAGATAAGTATATCGTCAAGATACACAAACACAAACTTATCAATCACGTCCCGGAGAACGTCGTTGACCAGCGCCTGGAACACTGCCGGAGCGTTGGTGAGCCCGAACGGCATCACCAGGTATTCGTAGTGTCCCACCCAGAGGGGGTGTTGAACGCGGTCTTCCACTCGTCTCCCTCCCTAATGCGGACGAGATGGTAGGCATTGCGGAGGTCGAGTTTAGAAAACATGGTGGCCCCCTGTAAGAGCTCAAACGCCGAGGAGAGGGGAAGGGGGTGCCGGTTCTTGACGGTGATGTCGTTGAGGCCCCGATAGTCGATGCACGGCCGTAGGGTCTTGTCTTTCTTCTCCACGAAGAAAAACCCGCCCCTGCCAGAGATGACGAGGGCCGGATAATCCCTGCCGCCAGGGAGTCGTTGATGTAGGTGTCCATGGCCTCTCTCTCTGGACCCGAGAGGGAGTACAGGCGGCCCTTGGGTGGTGAGGAGCCCGGCAACAGATCAATAGCGCAATCATAAGGTCGGTGGTGAGGAAGCGCTGTCGCCCTTGTCTTGCTAAAGACCTCCTTGTAGTCCTGATACTCCTCTGGAACCCCATGGATCACCGGAACGGCCTGGGTGGACGCTGGCTGGAACGGCACGAGAGCCCCCTTCAGACAGACCTCGTGACACGAACCTCCCCAACCGAGGATGGCCCCTGTGGCCCAGTCGAGGTGGGGGCTGTGCCGGCGCAGCCATGGGTACCCCAGGATCAGCGGGGCGCTAGAAACCGACAACAGGCGGAACTGGATTGTCTCTCGGTGGTTGCCCGAGACCACCATGTGGATTGGAGGAGTCTGGTGAGTGACCACCTCCAGCAGATGCCCATCTAGGGCGCGGGCAGGTACGGGGGTGTCCAGTGGAACGGTCCCCAGGCCCAGTTGGGTGGCTAGGCTCTGGGACATGAGGTTTGCATCGGCCCCGGAATCAATGAGTGCGGCCACGGATCGAGCTCCCTCCTGAAGCACGAGCCTGACCAAGAACCGGGGTCGCAAACTGGTGGGGGAAGATCTCTCTGCAGTATGGCTCACCCGGACTTCCCCGGTCCCGAGTGAGCCGGGTCTTTTGACGGACATCGCGCCACAAAATGTCCAGCTTGCCCGCAGAGCAGGCATAGGTTCCTGCCCCAGCGGCGTGTCCGCTCCTGCGGAGTGAGCCTGGTGCGCCCCACCTGCATTGGCTCCGCCTCCTCCTCCGAGGCCGTCAGCTGAGCCAGAAAAACCAGAGGTTGGCCCCCCCACCGACCCGCGGGTTAGGGCGTGATGATCCCCTGTGGACCGTCTCCTCTCCCGGGTCTGGATGCGGAGATCCAGCCGTTCCGTCAGCTCGATCAAATCCTCCAACGACGTCGTCGGAGGGTAGGCGACCAGCGCGTCCTTCACGTAGTCCGCCAGCCCATGCCGATAGGCGTCGCACAGCGCCGCTGGGTTCCAGTCGCTCCGTCGGGCTCGGATCCGGAAGTCGACGGCGAAGTCGGCGACGGACTGGTTCCGTTGGCGCAGGGAAAGCAGATCCTGTCCCGCCTCGGGTCGAGCCACGCCACCTCCAAACACCCTCCGCACTTCCTCCGCGAACGCCTCGAACGACGCGCACGCCGGGGTCCTCCTGTCCCACTCGGCCGTTCCCCAGAGAAGCGCCCTACCGGTCAGATGGGTGATGACGTATGCCACCCTAGCCCCCTCCGTGGCGAATGTCCGGGGCTGCAGGCTGAAGAGCAAAGAACAGGAAGTTAGAAATGAATTGAAGCGCTCCGGATCTCCCCCGTAGCGCTCGGGGCTTCCCACCCGGGGCTCGAAGATCCCTTCGGTCGGTGGCGTAGCCGGGCCCGGAGGTTCCGGAACGGGAGCTGGGGCCGGCGAACGGGCGGATGCCACCAGCTGCTGCACCTGGTTGGAGAGAGCGGTTAGCATGGTCGTGCTAGCCTCCGCCGTCTGGCGAGCGAACGCATCAGCTGCCTCAATCCGCTGCTGCTGCTGCTCGAGCACGGCCTCAATTCTCTCAAACCGGGGTCCTGCTGGGTTCATTTCGGGCCAGATCGTTCTGTAACGCGGAACGTTAGAACCCAAGCGCAGGACGAAGGACTCGGGCGACAGAGGACTGAGGTGAAAGCTTTTACTGGAGCCTCGGTGCACAGATAAACAGTTCAGTGGATAAACATAGGAGCACGAAGGTGACCGGCTGGTTCGGATCCTGGCGAGCCGACGGGAGCGTCGGGCTATCGACGTGCTGGCGAGTCGGAGAGTCGGGGACAGGCGTGGTCGGGTACGAGGAGTCAGCCGGAGATTCACTGTGGACACGAGCAAAGACATTGGACGATCTGGCAAAGGGTGAGAGTGAGACAGAGGGTTAAGTATGGGTCTGATTACGTCAGATTGGAAGCAGCTGAGTGTGCAGGTGAGTGGAATGACACCAGGTGGTGGGCGTGGCCAGCAGCCAGGCCGAACTGGTGACAACTACTTGGTTCCTTATGATCTTCTTCTTAGGATGCAGCAGGATTTTCAAGGTCAGAGGTCCTCCTCTCAGTGTACTTAGTTTCTTCTAGATTACCGTCATCCATAATCATGAGCAGTATTATTACAAATAGACTTAATCTCTCCAGTGTGGCCTCTGTGATATCTTTCCTAAGGTGATGCTGGCATAAGAATCCTATGAAATACATGTATCCCACCATGCATCTCCCTCTCTGTCTGTTCGCAACATGTGTGTCTCTCGACAGTATAGTTATTCTCTTTCCATTTTGAAAGCAAAGTGATTGTAAATTTCACACATTATCTTGTGTTTACTTTTCTTTTTCTTGATGTTTTTTTGTTCTCTGTTTACATGTTTGTTTTTGTTTGTTACTCTCTTTCAATTCCACATATTCTTTGTTTCCTGTCTGGACAAAAGCTCCTCCGGCTCTTTTCCTCAAAGGTATATTGCCTGTGTCTGACTGCATGCGTCGGCTGCATTTTGGCTCTTTGAGCCCTCAGCACCTCACTGCTTTTCTGTCTGTTCTACAGCAGATATGCCTCTCTGTATTCCCTCTGTACCTACCTGCATTCTTACTGTGCTCCTCATCAGTTCATGAATAGGTATCAGAGATAATATTAAAAAAGGGGCGCTCTGCAGTGCACAGTGCGGAGGCAGCCAGCCAGACGTACTCATGGATTTAAAAAGAATTAAAATAAGCATCCCACACACCCCATGTCCAGAGGAATGTAATAGTTCAGGCCCAGCGTGGACTCATTCTGGCTCCCTCTGTCCTGTTTCACTCTTTGTTGTTGTTGTAACCACAGTGAACTAGCAGCCACTGCAATAGCTTCCTGTTACTTCCCTTCTCCTGCCAGTAAATCTACCTGTGTGTTTGCTGGGCTTCTCAACCTGACGCTTCCTACAGAGTCAGCAGAGCCTTAACAGACTGAAACAGACAACCCCTGCACTGCTAATAAGTCTAATTAGAGATGGAGGTCCATTCAGAAGGTTAACACGTGGCAATCTTTTAAAGACAGCAAAAGCATCCGGGGTGGGTGGGAGATAGCAAAGATCAAAATTGAAGCGTACACAAGTCAAGACAACATAATCTCCTTTTCCACATAGTGGTACACATCAATATTGTATTGTGAGGAATCATTTTACAGTCAGATCAATTTGATTTTGAGCCTACACATGGGTCTAAATGTACTGCTGAAGAATATTCAAGTCAAATCAGATAGCCAAGGGATCCTCCAGCAAAGATAATGCTTCTGCCTTTTGTCTTCCTTGAGAGGTTGTCTACTTTCAGCCAGTTAAAGTTGCCAATGCCACTGTGTTGTTTCTTTGTCGTCGTTTTTAATTTATTTTTTGCTAACACCGACACAGCACAGCCTAGCGTGACCAGGTCATGTGGCAAGATGCTGTTAAGTCTCCTTCTGCTTGAGCTTCCACTGCGCTTCCTCCAGTGCAACCAATCCCCTTTGAGAACTGAGTCATAACCTGTTCTGCTAATCGCCTCACCTCAACATGCTGTCCATTAATGAGGACAGAAATGGTTAAACTAACCTGTATGTTGTTTTGTTTGTGGTTATATATCATTTTCAAAGGGACCACAGGTTTGTGCACTAGTGCTGGGCAAGATGAGAAGTTGTAGGGAATGAATAGTTCAAGTGTGTTAATGCATGCTAATAGATCAACTAAAACAGTTTTTTTTTTTTTTTAGCACGCTTATACTTATACACTTATACTTATACACACTATTATAGATACATCAAAATGGGGCCAAAACATTCATGGAGAAATAGCATTTACTGTTTCGTGATCTGTATTACATTTTTTTTTAAAGAGCTTAACACAGAGCATAAATACATGCTGTAAAACCTAGTTGGTGCCAGAACAATCATTTATAGACAAATATTATAAAGAAAATACATAAAGAACGAATTGACAGCTCCTGGCATTTTTTGGGGGAAAGTAGTGATGTGAAATTCTTAGAAGTTGAACTTTGCTCAACTCACTGTGTCATTTTTAAATGATGAGTTTGACACCCTAGTTTATCAGCAAGGTCAAGGAACCTCTGCCAAAGGGGGTGGGGAAGGGAGGGCATTCAATCTGCCAAACAGCCAGAATTCCAATTTGTGCAAAGGTGGCATGGTATTTCTAGATAAAAGCTGATGAAAGCAGTCTGTTTGAATACTAATTGTCTCCCTTTAGAATGACAGGGCCACAGACTCACTGATGTCCTATTTTAGGAATATTCACAAATAAAAGGCATATGCCCTCCAGTGGTGAGCACAATTTGAAAAGGAGGTTTGTTTCAACCCATTTAGTGACAGAAAGAGTGGGCTGGATAAATATTGAGCTGTGTACCGCACATCTGCCAACACATGCTCCTCCCTAAGCTAAGCTTAATGATGTATCATAAGCCAGTTACTACCTATCTTATGAACGCATTTCGGAAAGAAATGCTTACAACATCCACACAGGTCCAAATTATGACATTTTGTTGAGTCGCAGGGCATTCAAAGCATTTTTAAAGACGTATTTGTGACTCACAGTTGTCTGTTTGCTACAGTGTCTTCGCCGCATTAACATAGCATCAAACAACTATTAGTATGTAAAGTTATAGTAATGTCTATCTGAGCAGAGAAAGAAGTTGTGCTCTTCCGGGTTTACTCTGTGCTCTGTTTACATAGCAGTGCGGCTGCATGTGCCTTTTAGTGAATGTTAGTGAATGTTAGTGCATGTGAGCGTGCCCCACTGGACGCCGTCGCTCTACGATCTACTCATACGGCAGTTAAAGAAGATAACGCCGTCATGGAAGCGTAGCGCCCAACCTCCGGTTCTTCCCCAGGTTAACCCTGTTGGCTCCGTCAGCACCGTTGTTAGCACGTTTAGTGCTCTTAGCACCATTAGCTGCGAGCCGCTGACTCAGCCATCGCCATGTTTTTTGAGAGCCATGCGTAGGAAACTAGATTTGCTCTAAATTGTGTATTGACCTTTTAAAATGTCGCTCAATAGCATAATCAAAAATAATTATGCGTGGGCATTGTCCAGCCTCAGCTTTATACAGTATAGCTGCTAAGTAAAACAATATGTACTAAAAATAGTATGGCTGCTTCAGCCGCCAGCCCAAAGGTGTAATTTGCATCATGGGTTCCACAGAGACGACTGACCCTTTACCACTATAAGCCTCACTAATTACAACTACAGGTGGTAGTTATGGCTCAATTTGGATTTTCTGACATTGAAAGGGTCCATTGGCAAATTGAGGGTGCAAATTACATTTTGCTGACTAATGACAGAGATTGAAGTGAGAGACAGCAAATGGCAGCTAAAATTAGGTCCCCTGTTATGCCAGGGAGTTCTCAATTACCGCACTCTGGGGCTCTGATGGCTAACTGTGTCATTTTTGTCCTGTTAAAAGCAGACACCCACGGTAGACATCCGTCCACGCTCGGCCACAGCCATTCAGATGAACAACGCCACACACATGCAGGAGCGAGACGAAGAGTATGGTTACGAGTGTCTGGATGGGAAGGACTGCACCAGCTTCTTCTGCTGTTTCGAAGACTGCCGCTCCGGAGCCTGGCGGCACGGCAGGTTGCACATCCGTATCGCCAAAATAGACTCATATGCACGCATCTTCTTCCCCACTGCATTTGGTCTCTTCAACCTGGTCTACTGGGTGTCCTATCTCTATCTCTAGGCCTGGGTATGTTTCCAGCCTTATCATATAGCTCATTACATTCTACATATGCTCCGTGCCAGCAAAGGACATTGTGAAGGAGGGGACCCACTGAAATACCCACTGATTGGATTTACAGCATTTCCTTTAATTCCTTAGTTTTAATCTCTTGAATTTTTTGTTATTTTCTTTTAGAACTTTTACAGACATTGCAAATGTTGTAGCATTACATTTAACTGGTATGAGGAGGGTTGTAGATGTGTTGTGAAATGATTGTGTAAGCAATTAAGAGGATTTGTAAGTTGTTTTCTTTCTGGTTTTATATGATTTTGGACTTTTTATTTGGAATTTCCTATCCATTTCTTCACAATGGGACTTGCTTTATTTCAAGACAAATGCATCCATTCAATAGAAAACAATTGAAATGAAAAGCAATTCATATCACATCAAGCGCCTGAAAAAAACTAAATGACATTATTTATGTCTTATCATTCCTTTTAACTTTTGTTTGTCACTAAAAATACAAAAACAAACAAATCTGAAGCACTTTAATAGAGCTATGTTTGTGTTTAATAGAGCTATGTTTGACTGTGATGCTAATTTATTTTTCATTTAATTAGCTTAAGTATTGGCACAATTAAACATTGCATTTTTCATGTGTGGTCAGAGACTGAGAGACAATGCTGTTTATGGAAAATGCTCAACTGTACAGACACTGTATATATTTTACTATTACATAGTGGTTTACATTTATTGCATGCACCTTTCAGGCCAAAAATCAACATATTTTATGGTCTTCTGTTGTTGGCTATGGGAAAAAAAATTAGCACTGTTGATTAACATTTAAGATTTAATTAAACTATTTTCTAGGAAAATTGGAAAATTAAATGGTAAAAATGTGCCCGGTTTATCCTTTTTCAGTTGAGGAATCATCTGTGCATACAGGTAGGAGGATCAGCCCACAAGTTCAGGCCAGACAACTGGTTTAATATGTTTTCCTCACAGCTATTAGCTTACAGTATAGACAACACTGACCTCTCATCTTTCCCTCCATTTGCTGTTAAAATAGTGCTTTTACATAATGACACACTGCAGTTGTATTTTAGTTATGCAAGCTTTTACAAGAGAAACTGTCCTAAACAAGTAATGTTTTCTTTAAAATAAAAAAGCATTGTTCGCCCTTTACATTACCAGAGCTGCAACAGTGGAAGTGGGTGAGTTTTAAAGAGGACTTCAAACTTCTCTACTCTTTAATGTGAATGTCAATACAGACAGCTGTTGGGTATTTTGAAATCCCTGCAGTGGGACAGGGTTAATTCTTTGTGTCAATCTTCGAAGTTGAGCAACAAAACAAAACAAAAAAACCTGAAGAAATATTAATTGATATCAAATAAACTGAAGCGCGTAATATGACGGGGGGAAAAAGCATCTTCTTAAGTTGAGACTAGATGTATAAACTGTATTATCAAACACCTCCTTTTAGGAGAAACACTTTGAGAATGTAAATTAATATACACAGTGAGGACATTAATTCACTGGCTAGAAATAATTTTATTATTTTTGTTTTTGTTTTGGCATTTCCCCCATAAAATCTTGAATGCATAATGTGAAGAGTATGAAGAGAGCGGAGCACACAGCGAAAGCATCTGAATTGTAAATGTTGTGTATGATAACATGTAACGCACCTGAACTACAACTGCTTACAGATTACAATTTTGATAGACATCGGTATGCAACAAATGGAGACAGTGCTTCAGTATAATTTGTAAACTCAAAAGGAGTGGGTGTATCACATTGTTTATGTACATAAATTATGAACGAAAGAAAACACTTGTCCAACCCTTGGGATTTTGAAAAAGGGTATATATTTTGTAATTTCAGCATTGTTGCAGTATATCATCATACAGTATATTAGACTTATTGTATTATGCTGGACCGACCATGTAAAATACTTTGGGGTAATGGGGTATTTATTTATTTATTCATTAATGGTATTTATTTATTTATTTTATTGGAAAAAAAAATGTATTTTCTGTTCATATAGCCCCTGAAAAGAAACACAGAATGCTGTCATTTATATCAAAGATACATTTTTTATGTGTCAATGGAGCTTGAGCTTATTTATCTTGTGTTTTATATGTTGTGATCGATGTTCACTACTCTCACAAAGGCCTGTCAAACTGTTATCTGTTGAATTAGTATGTTGCAACATTACCTTTTTTTGCAGCTTCTGAGTAGACTATTTTCAGGGGGAAAAAACACAAAAAATAGTTCCCAAGCCACCAGAAGAAGAAGAACATTTGCTCGTCTATGTGACTATTGATTATATCCACTTTTTCCACCTCCACAAGGGTTTCCATTGGTCTTGGTATTTGCCATATTTAATAAAGCATCAGTGATGATATTATCATATGCATATACCAGATTATCTCATATTTCCTTAAGTTCTTTCCCTTTGGTATGTAATGGTGGCCCTGTTGTGTCCCGACGCTGCCACTTAGCCATCTGTCTTCAGTGTGCACATCCTCTAGCGCTGACATCTTTAGGGATGTAGGTGTGTCAATAGCGATGTAGAGAATGGTCACCATCAGTGTTCTGTAGTTTGAAGTGTACAAGAGTGATTACATCTTAAAAAGTGCCAAACTGACGCACATGCAATAGAGAATATCAAAATATACATCATTTGTGAATCCCCTTTGACTGCCTTGAAGAAAAAAGCATATGCTAAAAGTATGTGTTTCCTTGAAGGAAATGCTATGCAGCAAAGGTTGACCATACCATATTTCCTCAGACATATTTTTTTTTTCTTTGTATGGTACTGATCCAAAAGCATCAGGACAATTGTTTGAATGTAGACTAGACCAATAATTACTAATCATTGTATCACGGCTAACACAAAGACATTTCTGATTCTGACTGAATCTGACTTGGGTTTGTAAATGACCAAGCATGTCTTGTGTTTGGATAACAGTGCGCAAAAAACAAAAGTACTGTTTATTATGTTTTTGTGCATTCTACTGTAGATGCAGAGCTGTAAAGGCAAATGGGATATTCGGTTTATACTCAATGGTGCGCATGTTGGATGTGTTTTCAGAATTGGGACTAATTCAAGCACTGTTTAATCTGGTCTCAGTCCTCTGCCTGTATTGGCATGGACTTGTATTACACTGTAATTGTTTTTGAGAAAATGATTTTAGTTATTTTGGGACCCACAAATGAGACATAATATGTGAACCGCACATGTAGATATTTTCTATTGATATGTTTTTTTGTCGATCAGATGAAAACTATATAATATAAACTGGAATTACAGAGCTCAAAGGTATCCAAGAACAAAACCAATGGCACATGATCCTCATACATACATTATGTTAGTTGTTTGTCATCTATGTATATTGACTATTATTGAAAAAAAAAAAAAAAAGGGGCACTGATCAATTCTGTTAGGGTCTGCATTATATACTATACATGTACTGGAAAAAAAATCCTTTTCATAAGGGAATGGCACATAGCTGTGGAATTTTACAATAAAATGGTTGCATTTATCACTGGCATAGGTTCATTATTATCTATTACTGTGTGTGTACTATTATACGTTATTTTGGTAGTAATATTTCAGTGGCTGTTTTTTATGTGACACTATGAACAGAAGTACAATTCCTGTCAACAAAATCATACTTGAGTAAAAGTACAGGTATAATTACATGCAGTTTGATGGTTTAGTCCAAATAGTCACAGTGTAGTCCACAGGTCACTCACCCGCAGGGACAGACATCGGGGTCGGGTGCTATGTAGACCGGGCGGCGGGCCGGGCAGGGGGCCTGGGCGAGCCGATCGCCGGCGACATAGACTAGCTCTAGGGACGTGGAACGTCACCTCGCTAGCGGGGAAGGAGCCGGAGCTGGTGAGGGAGGTGGAGCGTTACCAGCTAGATATAGTTGGGCTCGCCTCCACGCACAGTGCTGGCTCTGGAACCAAACTCCTGGAGAAGGGTTGGACTTTGTTCTTTTCTGGAGTCGCCCAGGGTGAGAGGCGCCGGGCGGGAGTGGGGATACTCACGAGTCCCCGGCTGAGCGCCGCCGTGTTGGAGTTTTCCCCGGAGAACGAGAGGGTCGCCTCCCTGCGCCTACAAGTTGCGGGGAGTAAGGCTCTGACTGTTGTTTGTGCTTATGCACCAAACAGCATTTCGGAGTATCCGGCCTTCTTGGAGTTGGTGGGAGGGGTCCTGGAAAGGGCGCCGCCTGCCGACTCCATAGTTCTCCTGGGAGACTTCAACGCTCACGTGGGCGACGACAGAGAAACCTGGCGGGGAGTGATTGGGAGGAACGGCTTGCCTGATCTGAACCCGAGCGGTGTTTCGTTGTTGGACTTCTGTGCTAGCCACAGTTTGTCCATAACAAACACCATGTTTGAACATAAGGTGGCTCATAAGTGTACCTGGTACCAGAACACATTAGGCCGGAGATCAATGATCGACTTCGTAATCGTATCATCTGATCTGCGGCCGTATGTTTTGGACACTCGGGTGAAGAGAGGAGCAGAGCTGTCAACTGATCACCACCTGGTGGTGAGTTGGATCAGATGGCGGGGGAGTCGGCCAGAAAGACCTGGCAAGCCCAAACGTGTAGAGAGGGTGAACTGGGAACGTCTGGCGGAGGATCCTGTCCGGGAGGTCTTCAACTCCCACCTCCGGAAGGACTTCTCACACATCCCGAGGGAGGTTGGGGACATGGAATCCGAGTGGATCATGTTCAAAGCCTCTATTGTGGACGCGGCCGCTAGGAGCTGTGGTCGGAAGGTCATCGGTGCCTGTCGTGGCGGCAACCCGAGAACCCGGTGGTGGACACCGGGGGTGAGGGAAGCCGTCAAGCTGAAGAAGGAGGCCTTTCGGGCTTGGTTGGCCCAGGGGTCTCCTGAAGCAGCTGACAGGTACAGGCAGGCCAGAAGGACTGCAGCTGCGGTGGTCACGGATGCTAAAACTCGGGCATGGGAGGAGTTCGGGGAGGCCATGGAGAAGGACTTTCGGTTGGCCTCAAGGAGGTTCTGGCAAACCATCCGACGACTCAGGAAGGGAAAGCAGGGCCTTCCCCAGGCTGTTATCAGCGGGGGAGGGGAGCTGCTGACCCAGACAGAGGATATCGTCGGGCGGTGGAAGGAGCACTTTGAGGAACTCCTAAACCCGGTCAACATGTCCCCTGAACAGGGGGCAGCGCCTGAAGACTTGGGGTTGGATGAACCCATATCCCTGGCAGAGGCCACTAAGGTAGTCAAAAAGCTCCTTGGTGGCAAGGCGCCGGGGTGGATGAAATCCGCCCTGAGATGCTGAAGGCGCTGGACTTTGTTGGGCTGTCTTGGCTGACACGCCTCTTCAATGTCGCATGGGGGTCGGGCACAGTGCCCATGGACTGGCAGACCGGGGTGGTGGTTCCCATCTTCAAGAAGGGGGACCGGAGAGTGTGCTCGAATTATCGGGGTATCACACTACTCAGCCTCCCGGGAAAAGCTTATGCCAGGGTGCTGGAACGGAGGCTCCGACTGTTTGTCGAACCTCGGATTCAAGAAGAACAGTGCGGGTTTCGTCCTGGTCGTGGAACAGTGGACCAGCTCTTTACCCTTGCAAGGATACTGGAGGGGTCCTGGGAGTTTGCCCAACCAGTCTACATGTGCTTTGTGGACTTGGAGAAGGCTTTCGACCGGGTCCCTCGGGCTTTTTTTTTGGGGGGTGTTTGCGGGAGTATGGTGTGCCGGACCCGTTGCAACGGGCCATCCGGTCTCTGTACGCCTGCAGTAGGAGCTGTGTTCGTATTCTCGGCAGTAAGTAAGATACGTTCCCGGTGGGTGTTGGCCTCCGCCAGGGCTGCCCTTTATCACCGGTCCTGTTCGTGACTTTCATGGACAGGATATCTAGGCGCAGCCGTGGGGCGGAGAATGTCAGGTTCGGGGATTTCAGGATAGCCTCTCTGCTGTTTGCAGATGATGTGGTCCTGTTTGCCTCCTCGGACCATGACCTCCAGCATTCACTGGGGCGTTTTGCAGCCGAGTGTGAAGCGGCGGGGATGAGAGTCAGCACCACGAAATCTGAGGCCATGGTGCTCTGCCGGAAACCGGGGGATTGCTCCCTCCGGGTGGGGACAGAGTGCCTACCACAAGCGAAGGAGTTCAAGTATCTCGGGGTCTTGTTCACGAGTGAGGGTAAAATGGAGCGGGAGATCGACAGGCGTATCGGTGCGGCTGCAGCAGTAAAACAGGCGTTGCACCGGGCCGTCTTGGTGAAGAAGGAGCTGAGCCGAAAGGCAAAGCTCTCAATTTACTGGTCGGTCTACGTCCCAACCCTCACCTATGGTCACGAGCTTTGGATCGTGTCCGAAAGAACGAGGTCGCGGATACAAGCGGCCGAAATGAGTTTCCTCCGTAGAGTGGCCGGGCTCAGCCTTAGAGATAGGGTAAGGAGCTCGGACATCAGGAGGGAGCTTGAAGTCGAGCCGCTACTCCTTCGTGTCGAAAGGAGTCAGCTGAGGTGGTTCGGGCATCTAATTAGGATGCCTCCAGGACGCCTCCCTTTAGAGGTTTTCCAGGCACGTCCAACTGGTAGGAGGCCCCGGGGAAGACCCAGGACACGCTGGAGGGATTATATCTCCCAGCTGGCCTGGGAACGCCTCAGGATCCCCCAGAATGAGCTGGTAGATGTTGCGGGTGAGAGAGAAGTCTGGGTCAGCCTGCTTGACCTGCTGCCTCCGCGACCCGACCCCGGATAAGCGGTGGAAAATGGATGGATGGATGGAGTCACAGTGTATTCATGAGACGATATAGTGGGAGGCAAGAAGAGTTTCTTTTGAGAAATTGTAGAATTCTAGTTTTTGGAGCCTAGCACAGGTGTTTAAATACAACAATGTAGACGTTTTGAGGGCGAAGTGGAAAGTGTTCTCTTTTTTGACAACTTCGAAAGAACTTAGATTGTGTATAGCGGCACACATTTCTGGCACAATTTCACTAAAACATTAGTTTGTCAGGAAAACCAGCTGGTTGTGGTGCCATATTATTTCCATTTGTAATAATATATATGTTACTCTGTTAGATGATGTGCCAGATCATGTGACAATTAGCTTGCACACAGGTGGCTTTATTTAACTAATTATTTGACTTCTGAAGGTAATTAGTAACACAACATCTTGTGGTACTAATTACCTTCAGAAGTCTTTAGATCAAAGCAGGTCAACTTCACCATTTTTGTGTCAGTTGACTACATAAGAAAAATGTTTTCTAATTTCAGGTTGTAATGGAAAAAAAACAAAAAAGGTGAATACTTTTGCAATGGAGTTTTTAAATCAGTGGTATAAAACTATACTATAACTTTTCAAAAAAGTAAAACACTAAACCAAATTGTTTTTGTATGATAGTTTATGACATACTATGAATTGTTAACAGATAATATAGGATCGCTTTTCAACATACTATGACATTTTGACTTACTATACTACATTTTTAAACAACTATAACAGATTATAGAAAATATATTTATGCAAACTATATTTGAACATCTTATGACTTTTATAACATACTATTCTTTGCATTTTTGCAGCATACTATATGACTTTTTGCAACATTCAATACTATTGTTAAAATGCCTGGAGAACTTCACCCAAGAGAAAGTACAGGCTGGAGACAAAAGGCACTTTTGATTTATTTAAAAAACAGTTGAGAACATGCATGCAGGTGAGGGATTTTCTGGAAGTGAGCAGGCAGACAGGAGAAGAGAGACGTCCCCCAGATGAGCCGAGAGGAGTGGAGGCTGTTGTGCGGGCAGACTGGCTGAGCAAGGCAGGATAGCGGAACGGAGCAGAGAATCTGAGTGAGGCAGCGCTGCTGGTGAGCCACGTAGACAATGCACAGTGCAGACATCATGACAGTTAAGCGTAGTCCAAACAAGCCAACTGAAACAAACCAACTGATATGCGTCAGGTTCATTAAAGCTAAGGCTTTGTGTACATTTTTTGACATAATAAAATAGGAGACTCAGAGACTGTAATCATATAACAAAAAGTATGTCCACACATCACTTGAAGATTAACCCTGACAAGACGGAATTACTTCTCCTTCCAGGGAAAGTCTCCCCCACTCACAACCTGACGATTACTTTCAACAACTCAGTCTTGGCCCCGACCCCGACTGCCAGGAACCTCGGTGTGACTCTGGACAGTCAACTCTCCCTGACTGCCAACATTACCGCAACAACTCGTTCCTGCAGATTCATGCTGCACAACATCAGGAGAATACGTCCACTTCTCACCCAGAAGGCAGCACAGGTTCTCGTCCAGGCTCTGGTCATCTCGCGTCTAGACTACTGTAACTCCCTCCTGGCGGGTCTACCTGCTGGTGCCATCCGACCTTTGCAGCTCATCCAGATTGCTGCAGCTCGACTGGTCTTCAACCTCCCGAAATTCTCACACACCACTCCGCTCCTCCGCGACCTTCACTGGTTACCGGTGGCCGCCCGCATCCGCTTCAAAACATTGGTACTGGCGTACCGTGCTACGAACAGATCTGGTCCAGTCTACATCCAGGACATGGTAAAACCTTACACCCCAACTCGTGCGCTCAGCTTCTGCCAATCGCCTTGTAGCTCCGTCACTGCGAGCTAAACACTCAACAAAGTCTCGACTGTTCTGTCCTGGCTCCTCGATGGTGGAATGAGCTCCCCATTGACATCAGGACATCAGAAAGTCTCTACATCTTCCGTCGCAAACTAAAAACCTATCTTTTCCGACTATACCTTGAATAAAGGATGTAGCACTATAGTAGCACTGAAATGGCTCTTACTGATAGCACTTTGTAGTCGAACCTTTGACGAAATTGTACCTTCTTGAGTCTTGTTGTTCTGATTCTTGTTTGTAACCGTAGAATGCACTTATTGTAAGTCGCTTTGGATAAAAGCGTCAGCTAAATGACATGTAATGTAAAAGTATCCTTTAATAAGCAGATTAGGGTAAAGGGGTCTTTGGCCTTCGATCTACACCCAGTGTGAGATGTTCCATCGTCCTGTGTGGGCAGAGCAGAGTGCTTGATTACCTATGCAGGTTACCTGTGAGGATTGATTTCCTATGCGGCTCCTCTCCAGAGGTTCAGGAGCTCCTCGTAGTCTCCTGTCCAGTCTGCCTGCCCCTGCTGCGTCCCAGCTCTGAGAAGATATGCTCACTGTAATTAGCTGATGGGCTGCAGGTGTGACCAATGCCATGTGCCGAGTGGCTGCAGCACCTGCACTGGGAAGTAGACTCCCCCTATCACCTCCCCCAACCTGAGCCTGGGGATCCGCCCCCCTGTGGTGTGCTCAGCTTTCCCCTCTCTTTTGCCACAATACTTATTTATGACATGTTCAATGTACTATACTATTACTTTTGTATCACTTTTTTTTACAGAGATGAGTATGACTTTTTTAATATGCTATACTTTTTTCATGATGTTTCAACATACTATACTGTGACTTTTTACACCAAAGACTGACTTTTTTAATATAGACCTATGAGTTTTAATTATAAATATATGTGACTTTTTGGACGTACCTTAAAATTACATGTTTCTACGTATTGTACTAAAATGTTTTATTTTTTATGCAATTTTTCAAAACACTTTACTTTAAGCATTTTATGACATTTCTAATGTTACTTTTTATACAAAATGTCTCCAGACTATACTCTTTTTTTGACAGACTATACATTTAAATTGTGCAAGCATGTTTTAATCTGGTTTTCTGTAACCGTCATTAACAGCTCATTTGCATATACTCAGTAATAGTGAGAAGGGTAATTATGGAGATGGTTGAATAACTTCTTCCTTTAGCCAAGATAGTTTATAAGAGGGAATAACAGGGTTTACTAAAGGTACACCAATCAGTAGGCAGATGATGAATAAGATCCTTAATGCATCAACTACTACTACTACTACTACTACTACTCACTCACTCACACGCTCACACACACACACACTTTATAATTTTTGACAATAATGAAATAAATAACATTAATTGTGTTTATTTACTTTTAAAGTAACCATATACATATAACATCCTAAGTGAATACATGTAATTTAACCAATCACTGTAACATCACTGTCCTAGCATAAAGTCCCACATCTCATGGGTTTAGCTTATCCAATTCAAAAGGGCAAAGAAGACACACTGGGAGATTGAGGTGAGTAAAAGACCATAAACAGAAGATGTTCTTTCACTTGGGTAATTGACATTCATGTAACTAACCTAGCTTTACTGCTAACAACTACAGCGTTTTGCAGTCTATTGCATAACAGTCGGGATTTCTTATGACAAAGTGGCATGTCATTAAGCCTAGAGCAGGGGTGTCAAACTCATTCTCACCGCGGGCCACATCAGCATCATAGTCGCCCTCAAAGAGCCGGTTGGTTGTAACTGTAACACTGTATACCTTTAACTAGTACCGAACATATTGTTAAATAACTGTCTTTGTATTGTTTATTCAAGTGTAACAATATTGTACATGCATTTATTTATATATATATATATATATATATATATATATATATAAATAAATAAACCCACATTACTCAAAGGTCAAACTTAAAACAGAAGAAAATAACAAAGATCAAACAATCGTTGTTATATTAACTTTGTTCAAAGCTTTTTTTGTCACAGTTGAGAAGGACATAACTAGCCAATAATAACATGCATGTGGTCTGGGGCAGTGGTTCTACTGGTCTGGCTGCACCATCACCCCTGAATGAACCGAGATCCAAAGCAAGGAACATGTTCAACTTCTCAAATGGATTTAATGAAAAGATGGAGCAGTTTGAGCCTGAAATGGTACAGAATCTCACATGCCAACACAAAAAAACTAGTTTGAAATATTCACTTTTACACTCAATTAAAAACCCTTAAGTACATCTTAAGGACACAAGGTAATACAACACACATGATAAGTTTATAACTTCAGCCTTTTTTAACAGACTCAGCAGTGCTTTCATGCACAAACATAATAAAAACGTCGGGAATGAAGTGAACTATCACAAATAGTGCGTGTGTAAACTCATGCAAGTAAAGTGTGTTGTGAACGCAGCACTGAGGAGTGTGAATAGACGCACTCTGCTGCATTCAAAATTCCCTTCAAAAGAAAAGCACACGATTTTTATATTGCCCATGCAAAGGTCCGCAACCCACTGAAAACGGGTACGCGACCGACTGAAAACGGGTCCGTGACGAACCGAAAATGGGTCCGCGGCCAACTGAAAACGGGTCCGCGACCGACTGAAAACGGGTCCGCGACGAACCGAAAGTGCCTTTCAAGCCGTCGCGGGCCACATCAAATGACGTGGCGGGCCAGATGTGGCCCGCGGGCCTTGAGTTTGACACATGTGGCCTAGAGCATGCACATCTATTGTTCAGCCTGATTTTCTTAATACCTTATTTTTTTCTTTCATGTTTTAAAGTTATTGATACCATTAAGTCATGGCACAGGAAGCCATGTGTTCTACCAATTTGTAAAGGCTGGTCTTATCTTGTGTCTGGAGTAGAAAACAACTGGATCTAGTTAGTTAATGAGGCATCCTGCATGCACCAACAAGTATGAAAACAAGCACTGTGCTGAATCCTGAGCCGAATGTCCAACTCACACACTCCCAAGTTATCCCCTTCACCACTCTTCTCATCCCTCCAAGGGATGCAACCTTCCGCATTAGACTTTTGCCAAGATCATACACCTTTTCACAAAACAAAACTAAGCAAAGTTGGAATGCCAGCAATGTACAGAATGTAGAAACTACTTTGCATTAGATATGTTCACAAAATGTAAGCATTCCTTCCAGCAGACTATCTTTCTAGGTATCATGACTCTATCCATTTAACTTTACTTTTCTGTTTGGTATCCTGTTGCTATGCAGTTGAGGTATATTTCCCCTCAGAAATCATTAAACATTTATTGTACATGAAATATGAGGTAGAGGTGAAGTTGTTAGGTTGTTACTTGGACTGAAGTCTTCACCATCTCACATACATTATACATTAAAGTTCTTTGGGGATTTAACTCTTTCAAGAAAGCCAAATGTGTTGTCTCATCAAAGGCTGGAGAGCAGGAGGCAGGAAAGTGAAGTTTTTTTTTTTTTCAGATAATACCATATAGGTGAAAAGTTAGATGGGTTCTAACTTCAATTGGGATTTCATAGTATACATGTGCATTTAAATTACAGAAATAAAAACACTGGCAGGTGCAGATTGGTTTGGATTTCTTACATTGAGTCAATTCATGCCCAAACAACAAAATAGAAGGTGGATTTCATTCCAAGTCAAGTGACAAAGGCTGCACGATTTGAGAAAAATATGTGATTGTGATGATTATTATTATTGTTGTTACTAAATGCAATTCATATTGTGATTATTAGTTATTATCAGTCCAGCCCCAGAGATCACATCCCCCCCAGTCCTTGAAAACCTCCACTGGTAAAGCAAATAATTCAGTTTAAAAGTATCCTCATTACATACAAAGTCCTTCACAACCTCGCCCCTCCTGCACCGACACGCTCCCACCTGCAACCTCAGATCTGCTGACGGCAAACTCCCAACCCCCCGGACCTGGGGGGCAAGGCCTTCTCCATTGCTGTCCCTTCCCTACCAATTTAGCTCACATTAAGTAAGTTTAACATTTGGAGATTCCTAAACACTATGCCCCAGCTTTCAGTCATTTAAACTATGCATAATGCAAAATATCAAAATCATAAAGAGTGGTATTTCAGTAGAACCGCCTTTAGCCGAGTCAACAAAGTAAAGACAAAAATGTCATGATGTTGTCAGCAAGACCAAGATTTACAACTGCTTAAATATGCTTTTGTGGTTTAAAGCTGGTTCACACATTGTCAATTACACAATGTAATTGTAATGTAATGTGGCTTTGGTAATTGCACACTACAATTTACATCTTGAAAGTATTAGTTTAGTCAGTATTAGTTAGCATTTGAGTGTGCATTAAATGTGGCTTAATAATCACAGGGAAATAATGTGATATCAACAAGTTGAGATGTATTTCATATAAATATAAATACATATTTTTGAGCACATTAGAGCTAATCAGAACGCCTGGCTTGATTCATTATACAACATTAAAAAGACATTAAGAACTACAATAGACATTAAATAAGTAATAAAGTGGCATTATGACCTTCAACAGTCTCATTAGAAGTAATTTATGTCTTTACTTACTTTCAAAAGATGAATAGCCATTTATGGTAAAATTAAAATCCATTAAACTTTTTTTTGTAGTGCATAATCCCACTTGCCTTCCCCCCCTCAGAGCCCCATGGAGCCAGGGCATCGACTCTATTCCTTTTTTAGCACACTGGCCCTGCAGCGAGAGAGAGCTGCAGGTGTGGAGATGTTTAAATCTCTAATCTCTCACAGTGACTGACTTCTTCACTGTGACTAAATCTGTGAAATTAGAACACTCAGTAGCTTTGGGGTTACTCTGCAGATAAGAATACAGCCGATGTTGATTAAAACAGCCTCGTAACGTTTGGAGACATTCCTTATTTAGAAACTAGTTTGCATTCTCTATATATGAACAATACAATGTTAAATGGCTTTAATAAAAGATGTAAGAGTTTTTGCTGTGATTTCAAATTATCTACGCTTTACTTGCAGCACAGACACGTTAGCTCCCAGTCCCCTGTGGGGCAGCCACCTGTTCTGGTGTTTCGTTTCCACTACTGTAGACTCACTGGTCTGACAGGTGTCCTCACATTTAGCTTTCCTGTGCATTTGCATCATGTTTATCTACTTTTACTATTTATGGCATGTTGATATTAACACATACTAAAATAACGCTGAGTGAAACATGAGACCCATGTGCCTCACACCGTTGTTAAGTCAAGCCAATACCATTACCAGGCTGGTTTGGTTTGGAGCTTTGACAGGATTGATAGAGCCCTGTTCGGTCACATTTGACAACTATTTATAAACCACACGCTCACACACACACACACACACACAGAGATAAAAAAAACACATGGAGGATGGTAATAAGAGTGTTGTTCACAGATACACCAAGGACCATGTTGCACTGACACTTTGTACTTTCATCCTCTTGAAAGTGTGATGTTTGGATGGTTTGACCTTGAATGTTCCGAATTCTTTAAAAAATAATCTGAACTTCTATCCATTCTAACACTCTAAATCACTAAATAGGGTTAAATACATATATCATTACTATAGTCAGTAAGTGTGGCACTTGCCTGCATAAGACTGACCAATGTACACTTTTCTTGCTATCAATGCCATTGTTGAAACCTTAATCCCTAACCTTTATGCCTTGAGCCCGACAGACAGGGTCACTAAATTACAAATCCTGCTATGGGGATGTTGTGACATTCCTGCTCTGCCTCTGTTTGGCTCATGCTATTTTCCTTCATTTGTTGGATTGGTGAGGGTAATCCCGTGAGCACTATAAGCAAACATGCTAAACATGCTCATAACATCTGCAAATGCAGTGTCAAAATAACAGGAGGCCTTGAAAAACACAAATACAGAAAAAAGCCTCTGAGCATACATGGGTTGAGGCATGTTGTGAGAATGAAATATGATGTGCATGAAATATAAGTCAATACCCCACCACATACACATGTACAAAACACACACACACACACACTCAAAAACATGGTCAACTACCTTCGGCAGCTGTCTATTCTAATCTATCAACTGAGTAGATGAGATCAGGTCTGTGCTTGGTTCAGGTTACGGTAACACAAAGGGCAGTCAGCCTTTTTGAATCACTCTCACGATGCTCTGAGTTTTGGTGCATTTTCAGTTTCACTTCATAAAGGCATTTGTCAAATGGTGTCAAAAACGTTTTTTAGAAGAAGTTATTTTAGAGGCAGCTTGTTAACAGGTGCTTAAGCTTCCGAAAAATAAATCAATGAGCCTTAGCTGTAGGCGCGTCAACTAATAGGCAGGCAGTGAAGTTGGACTTTGTAAAAGAGCAACAACCCCAGTGTGACTTGGAGGTTGATCTTGTGATTCTTTTTCAGTATATGATACTGTAGACATACTGTACACACTAAATATTTATATCAATGTTTTATCAGTGTTCGTTGTATTTTTATTGAATTATTTAAGTGCAGTGTGCATATTTGCATATTTGTGAGTTTTGTTGGATTGTCTGCACATTCTCTCAAATAAATACATACTCCTAAATGTTTGTGCATGCTTTAGACAGCCGGTAGAGCACACTTCTCGACCATACTACCATACTCCCTTGACACTACCTCTCCACGTGACCGCTCGTGCCTGGGCTCCCTGAGGCGATGTCGCTCCAGTGTCAGACCTGTCTAGTCGAGAAAACTGGATCTCAATCTCCCTGCAGGGCTTAAGACCCGTGGTTGTGGGCCTTAGATATCTCTTCCACTGGCTGTCCATTCCCTCTAGGTCCCAGTGACTCACCCAAGCACACAGCTGAGTCACTCCCATAGGGTGCACACAGACAAGACACAGGCACAAACATACTGCAAAAGTAAGTTACATTTGATTTATACTTCAAATTACGTTTTATATTATATTCATACAGTACATTAGCTTAGAAAAACATGCACACACAAACATATTTGGATCCACATATGGATTTCCTAATGAACATCACATAATGAACTATCACCCTTTCTGCTCCATTGGGGACATCATCCATGTCTGGACACTCCATATACAATGGATACATCTCACACACATACGGTATGCAAACACACTCATGCTCACACATACACAAACTGTTGACAAAGCACTGGTGCATGCCTAGAAGTATCATCCATGTGATGTTCAAATGAAGACTGGCATCTTCCAGGAATTTCCTGCTCTGCAATTTGGCATGGCAGGGAGCGAGATGAGGGGGTAGGCATCTGGACCATTGGCTCCTTATATACCAGCTGGGTAGTCTATTCCCTATCAAACCTGTTTTGTTGTATAAGTGTATGTATTTTATTTTACGTGTGTGTGTGTGTGTGTGTGTGTATAATATACTATACCACATGTAGGGACATGTTTTTAAATCAAGCCTGGTCATTTTAACTCTCATAACCTTGGACAAAATTGAGGGTAATGCCAGTTTTCATTTAGAATGAAATGCTTTCTTTCTTTAGGAGTGGACCAGTGTCTCAGTGGCAGCCGTGTCCCTGCACAGCAAAAATATGCATTGACTCCCAGTGTATGCATTGGTTGTACATGGCTGCTCTAAAGTGACTCTACAGGTGTGAATAGGAATGTGAATGTGCCCAGATTAATCTTTTAGTTGTGTGATAGAAGATATATGGCAGCCTGGCGAAAATGTACCACCCCTTTGCCCCAATGCATGCTGGAAAAGGCCACAGCAACCTCCCAACCCTGAGCGGGATAAGCAATTTTGAAAAGGGATGATAGATTGATGTTTTCATTGGCAGTAGGTTACGGTATGTGTCAGCTATGGTTAAGATTGGAATCAGCCGCAAGGGAATAAGTATAAACCGAAGCAATGTTGCCTTTAAGTGAGCTTACACTGTGTGTGTTTGTGCATAGGATTGTGCTTCTTTTTGTCTGCTACATACGTGCCACTTCAGTGTGTGTCTGAAATTTGAAAATGTTCTGAAAATTTCTAAATCTAAATGGTAAGACAACAACACCACCAAGGTCAACAAGTAACCTGCAACGTCCCCCTCATTCATGTAGCACTATCTTGAAGCCACTGTCACATTCTTGAGTGAAAAATGTTGTCAGCTGTCTGATGTAATCATTTATAAATACAAATATCACAGCGGTTGTTGGGAGGAGTACAGCCATTGAATTCAAATGAATGTCTGTGTCAAGTCTGAGGATAAATCACAGACATCGACAAAAGGTCAGGGGTTTTAAGGAGCTTTTTTATTTAATTATTTACTCTAGATCTAAAACAGTCCTTGGGTGTCAGATGGCCTTTAAGAGTAGGCTCATGAAAGGCACATTGAATGATGAGATTCCCCAAGATGCAAATGTGAATTTTATCTGATTTGCTTTGATTCAATACTTGATTGGTCTTCTGTGCCAATATCCTGTATGCTTGCCACTCACAGTGTCAAAAAACATGACCTTCACAAAAAGAAGATGACCAGAAATTACTGATTTAAAAAAAAAATTGTGAATTTACCGTGCAATTTATAGGTAGACCTGAGCTGCCTGATGAAGCTTTTAAAATTAGTCTTTAGAGTGCCAACAGATGGAAACTGGTAAATTAAGGCTATTCCAACAATATAACACAACAAACATTACACAACTCTAAAAACAATCAGCTATGACTCAAGCATGACTTAATTTAATTGAATAACATCGGTGCTCTACAGTTTGCCCATATGCTGTCTCTGATGTGAAATAGTGCAGATCGAAAAAGCAACAGAAGCGTGCAATAAGGTTTTGGGTTTGGAACTTTGATCTTCATCTAACAGCTGTTCCCCCTCACCTTTGACTATAATTACCTGTGTATGATGTTAGTCAATGAACAAGAAAACAACACATATTTAATCTATCTCTATCAACTGTATTTTCCTCCTGCAATCCACCATGATAACAAAAAAGAATCAGAGGGATGACGAAATATAGCCTAAAAGCAAGCATGGAAATAAAAAGAGTAAAAGACAACTAAACCCAAAAAGGTTTGAGGGAAATTGAATGAGCCAGCTGTTAAAGCATGTTTTGTCATGCACAACCAACAAGCATTACACTTCAACTCATATTTGCATTGCTTGAAACAACTGAAATGAATATAACAGCCAGCATTATATAAGAGAGAAAAACATAATTCCGCTGAAAGTCATTGAAAGTTGACTGAGTGTGCTTGCTCTTCCGCTAACTCTGATTACGTTCATCTAAGTCCACATCCACATCTGGAAGTTGCCAGTTCACCCTGCTGATGAACAGCTCAGCTGGAAGAGTTAGAGGTTTTGTGCATCACTCAAGGGCAAACAGTAGAGAGAGTGTTTCATTTTTGTCAACCCTAATTTGTCAAGGCAATTCATGAGTTTGCAAAATAAACATTAATAAACTCAATGCTCTGGCAACTATATGAATAGCTGATTGCATACTTAAATAAAAAAAATATTTACAAATTAAAATATTTTGATTTCAGCAATAAAGCCTCATATTTATATTGTAATGTCCCATTCCCTCCCTCGCAGTGGCAAAGTACAACCATGAGTGCTAATTGTTGCACCTCACTTTACATGAATTTTTAAAATGTATATTCTATAGATCTGGAGAGCGCTGTGCTAAATTAATAAAATGCATATTAATTCTACTCTTGTTGCCTACTTACCTCTATTCCATTGTGTTAAATTAAAAATGAAGCGTGTGTCTATTATAAAAGCCAGTATCGGGATCACTGTGTCCAGGCCGGTCAGTGGAGGCAGCAGGGCTGGACCCACAGCCGGACTATGGTAGCATGTAATCTGTGACTGGAGCCCGATATGTGTGACGGACTGCTGCTGTATTTCAGGGCTGCTACAACAAGTTAGCTGCTACGCTGGCCAACGCATGTAGCTCACTACTGCTCGATAGAGAAGACAAACGTAAATCTGCAAGAAAAAATAAAATTGGACTTTGTTGTGATGACCTAGATAAAATAGATTTCTTTTAATGATGTATTTAAAAGTGGTTCACAATTTGCATATCATTCATGTCCTAGTATGCTACCATCACTTTACTGCTATTTCACCACATTGGCAAACGTCTTGATCTCCGGTTTGCGGACATTTATGAAATTTACCACCTTCTAAATAAAATAACACTTTCAAGGGTGCAGTTGCAGATGGAAATATTTTACATTATAATAATATAATAGGGGGGACATGTTTTAGTTACTTGAAATAAAGCCTGGCCTCTTCATTGTCACCTTGTTGGTCAAGGTTGTGTTATCATGCCATGAACAAACACGATTGGTTTGGATTGCTCTTATCATGATTAAACCAGCAAGCTATGGGGGACAGTAAAGTGGGGAGATGAAGGCGGTGGACTTTCATTTCTCACAAAAAAATGTAAAAAAATCTGTTGATTCTCCCTATGGAGAAGTGTGATTGATGTTGTTGTTTTTTGTTTGTTTGTTTATTTAAAGCCAGTAATTAAGCTCTATTGAATTGGTTTATCCTCACAGCACCCCTCTCTGTGTGTTTTTCCTTCTGCAACTCTAAAAATGCTTTTCATATATGCATTTACTAACACTGTAATTAAAAAGAAGATTTGCGAAAAGATGTTTCCTTCCTCTGTGGGGAAAAACTAAATCAGTACTGGTAGCTGCATTAGTCTGCGTATACCTGAACTTAGTCTATCCCGTTGAATAATAATATGGCTGGCTGTAATTGATGCTTTATTGGTGCTGCGAAACAGAGAAGTAGGTACCTATCCTCTCTCGCCTGGTAGGTCTCTGACAATGGAATATATAACTCTCAAATATAAACAACTGCAATATTTTAAATTGTGATCAAACAATTATCTCATCTGAAATGAACGTCATTACTCAGAAGTCGACTACTGCTATATAATTTAGAAACCTATGAACTGGAATATGTGTAAACGTGGAACCTCTTAAACCTCATTTAGCTCCTTGTCACATGCTGTTTTTCTTGTAGGGTTCAATTTCACCCAACCCGCTATGGGTTCCTGCAAAATGCTGACAAACAGCAATTGTGTAGTCCCTACCCCCTCGCTATAGAGCCTTTTCAATGAATCCCCTAGAGCACATGTGTCAAACTCAAGGCCCGCGGGCCACATCTGGCCCGCCACGTCATTTGATGTGGCCCGCGACGGCTTGAAAGGCGCTTTCGGTTCGTCGCGGACCCGTTTTCAGTCGGTCGCGGACCCGTTTTCAGTCGGTCGCGGACCCGTTTTCGGTTGGCCGCGGACCCGTTTTCGGTTGGCCGCGGACCCGTTTTCGGTTCGTCACGGACCCGTTTTCAGTCGGTCGCGTACCCGTTTTCAGTGGGTTGCGGACCTTTGCATGGGCAATATAAAAATCGTGTGCTTTTATTTTGAAGGGAATTTTGAATGCAGCAGAGTGCGTCTATTCACACTCCTCAGTGCTGCGTTCACAACACACTTTACTTGCATGAGTTTACACACGCACTATTTGTGATAGTTCACTTCATTCCCGACGTTTTTATTATGTTTGTGCATGAAAGCACTGCTGAGTCTGTTAAAAAAGGCTGAAGTTATAAACTTATCATGTGTGTTGTATTACCTTGTGTCCTTAAGATGTACTTAAGGGTTTTTAATTGAGTGTAAAAGTGAATATTTCAAACTAGTTTTTTTGTGTTGGCATGTGTGATTCTGTACCATTTTAGGCTCAAACTGCTCCATCTTTTCATTAAATCCATTTGAGAAGTTGAACATGTTCCTTGCTTTGGATCTCGGTTCATTCAGGGGTGATGGTGCAGCCAGACCAGTAGAACCACTGCCCCAGACCACATGCATGTTATTATTGGCTAGTTATGTCCTTCTCAACTGTGACAAAAAAAGCTTTGAACAAAGTTAATATAACAACGATTGTTTGATCTTTGTTATTTTCTTCTGTTTTAAGTTTGATCTTTGAGTAATGTGGGTTTATTTATTTATATATATATATATATATATATATATAAATAAATGCATGTACAATATTGTTACACTTGAATAAACAATACAAAGACAGTTATTTAACAATATGTTCGGTACTAGTTAAAGGTATACAGTGTTACAGTTACAACCAACCGGCCCTTTGAGGGCGACCATGATGCTGATGTGGCCCGCGGTGAGAATGAGTTTGACACCCCTGCCCTAGAGAGTCACCAACCCTAGGTTATCATGGTTTCATGTGTTTGTTGGCAGCTAAGGCTGGGAATGTGAAGGTGCATTTGCCTCCAGCATTCACAGCCAACCCTCTGGGATCAACATGCAGTGCATCCAGAAGGCAGGCAATGGCTCATATCTGAATACCAATACACCTCTTAGATCCCTGTTGCTACCCTGGTCTTGAAGCCACCTTTTCTCCAGCTGCTGGTATCCTGGTGAACCATATCACTCCCTGTGTTATTGCTGCAGGCAAAGGCATTTGGAAGATACAGTATATGATAATTAGTCAACAGTCTTCTTGAAGTTGTCCTCACATTTACATAAGCCACGGCCTTTAAACTCTATTAACCATGCCTCACATGTGTGTGGGTCATTAAAAGTCCAAGTATAGTTGACAGGTAGACATTTTTCACAAAAGCTCTCTTATTGTGAGAGAAGCTTTTGTGAGTATGACAAAGAAACCTGTGCCCACCAGAGAGCCTGGTCTGTCCTAATGGGGCTTGTCTGGATTTACAGAGGCTTTTGAATTCAGTGAAAACACTGCAGTCGATTTTGAAGAAATACCAGCTGGCATTGCAGAGGGACTGCCACTCCCACAGAGGGCAACATGTTGTCACAGGTCAAATAGGAGTTGTCGATAACTCTGTATGCTTGGTAGCGTAGACTTGGTTGGGTGGCATCAGAAAAAAGGGCGACTGTGGCTCAGTGGTTAGCAAGTCTGTCTTTCAACCAGGGGGTCGGTGGTTCGATCTCAGCCTCTGGTAGTCCATGTCGTTGTGTCCTTGAGCAAGACACTTAACCCTAATTGCTCACCGCTGCTGTGTCTACGGTCTACTGTATATCATGTAAGTCGCTTTGGATAAAAGCGCCAGCTAAATGAAATGTAATGTAAAAAAAATGTAGACACTGTCAGGTGTAAACACTGTAAAGGGGAATACAAGTAATAAACGTCAAAGTAACTTAAGCAAGTCAGATGACCTGGGGCTTTAGCAAACATCTCTTGAAAGAGCATCTGTGTGCCCGAGTGGACTTTAATCCAGATACAGAGGAGTCATTAAGGTATATTCAGACAGACATTATGGGAAACATATAGTTTTAACATTAAAGCATGTCAACATGTTCTAGTAGAAACCCAAAATACAAGTATGAAGCTGAAAGTAAGCATTATATGTCCCCTATAAACTCTTGGCTTGTGTCAGGCTCCGAAATGACCCTATTTTGTGATTCATGTTACTTTGATGTCAAAAAATCTCCTAAAATAGAGATTTATTTTACATAATTACAAGTGCACATCTTTCAGCACTGTATCGCCCTGGGGTCACAAAAATAACATCTGTTTGAGGTGAGAATTGAGAGTGCCCTAAAATGAATTAGGTCCATATGGCAGTGTGCTGTTTGCCAGGAAGGTCAGCAAGTTTTCAGCTGCAAATTAAGAAGTGTTACATGATCCAAATTAACCACTCGTAGGAACTGGTTATGACATTCAAATGTGCAAATGCAGCATGGTTACAAGAAAAAAACAAATATGTATTTATTCTAAAGAGTCTTTAGAGTCTAAAAATCCTAAATCTAATCTAAAATGTATCCTATCAATTAGAATAACATGTCATATTCATAGTAGTGTGCTGAACACAACAGTACAATAGAGTTCCCCAGGTCATTGGAAAGAAGGGTAATCAGACATGGTTGAGCAAGTTTAACCCAATAATGATGTGAACCGCTTATTTAAATGTGAACGCAAAGAAACCAATAAACCAAAGCAATGGAATTATTTACAAATACAAAGACCTTGTCAGTTAGGATAATATTATGTTTGAGCATACAATATATGTTTTATAATGACAACAATTTTGAACGTCTATAGTCGTTGCCGAGCTAATTATACATTAGTAGATTTAATGAAAACTGATGAGGTTAAACAGTTCAGTTTGAAATGCCCTATGTGATAGAACATTACAAGAGGCTGCAATGATTATGTCAAAGGCTCCATGATAGTTCAGTTCCATTGGTTGTGTTTTTTCTCTGTTCTTCCCCTCATTCCTGATGAATGATTGCCGTTTGATCTGTGGTCTGGGCTTATTAGTATTCAAAAACTGCTCTCAGCTTAAAATCTGTTCTCACTATGATCCTACATGATCCCACTCCCACTGTTTTACATGGATAGGTTTTGTTTATAATGTGGTATCACATTCTGTATAACATATGGGACATTATACTACTGTGTTCCAGTGTGAAATACAAATCCAATTGTTTTGTACTGAATTCAGAGGTGACTAAACTCAAAGACAAGGATTGGTTTTCATGGATTCTGATTGATTTCATGGAAGTTATTCTTAATCGAGAGGAAGTTGACTGATGGTCAGCATGGAACCAGCAACTTCTAGCAGCTATGAAATAAATTAACTTATGGGTGACAGTTGGATTTAGATTGTTGGGGTCATGGCTTTCTTTTTTTAATTTGCTGTACTGAATTTTGCTGAAGTTAGTGTTAGTGTTACTAGTGAACTAGAGGCTGGGGGGTGGGGGAGAGAGAGTAAAACACTTTGTAGCAGACACTGAGTTTAAGTTCAGGAGCCAGCAAGATCCATATCAAAACCAATTAACATTTTGAGAGAAATATGTTTAATGAGGAAAACAAAGTGCAAACCCAGCACTTGCCAGGGCTTCATAATTAAAATAAAGAGCATCTAATACCTAGCACCAAAATAAATTATTACGTATCTATTAAGTCTAATACAAGCATTATTGAGCTTCAGATTAAATGCACCAGGAGCTGTCAGATTTAGCCAAGCTCATTGATTAATCATATTGGATGCAGCACTTACCAGCACCAGAAAAATATTAGTCAACAGAAAAATATAATTTCAATATATTTTCCATTATGAAAGTTTAAGTAGATGATGTTGCTTTTTACAATATGTTAATAGTTGTCAGTTGATTTAATTTATTATAAGGTTTCATCACATAAATTCTTTGCATTACTGCCCAAATGCACCATATTCTAAAAGCTTTGACAAATGCAAATTAGTTTTACAAGACAAAAGGTTTTTGCTTTAATTGGCGGTCAGAGTAAAACTACGGTATAGTACACATGGGGAGCGGTGTGACATGCAACAAAGGTTCATCGGCTGTCGTCTGTGCCTTAACCATTAGGTTATAAGGGTACCCTGGATATCCAAAACTTGTGACACCTCTTATTCATGAAGGCATACTAGCTATGAAAAGCAATTTTTAAAATGCTTTCAACACTAAAACCTAAACATCACTATTTCAACTGTTTTTTGTGTTCCTATCAATAACCCAATATGTAAACATTTAAGTGAGTTAGATTAGGAGTGACTGCTCAACAATCTACAGGGAACAGGATGTGTGGGGAAAGGCACTGGTTCTATTTTCAACACCTACAAAGTTATCAAAAGTTCTTCACTGGCAGCGTGTCAAAAAAGAGACTTGGTGTACCTTCTTGTTTTTTTCACATTGACGTCTGGAGAATGACAGAATAAAATACTGAAAGACAGATCTGGAAGCCTCGATTCTGAGTGGCTGCTGGAAATGGCCCTGAGAGACAGGATGACAGTGGTTGAGGAGAGAGCAGTATCAAACTTTTAAATGCTAGCTGGAAACAAGACGAGGAGAGGAAGCAGCTCTCCTGTGTAAGCTTGATAGGGCCTTGGAAAACATGGCATCTAAGACACCTACCTTTCTGAGAATGGTGTCAGGGGAGGTGAACCTCTCAAGTTCGAGACGCCAATTATGGGAAACCTTGCCTAAGCAGGTAACGGATGGAGCCATGCTCCTCGAAGCTAATGAAAGTCCTAATTATTTCAGACAAAGCATCCGGGGTTGGCATAGATAGTTTCGGAAAGGATTGACTCCCCATTCCTTTATGCCAAACGTTGACTGTAGCTTGAGGAAACATTTTTGGACTGATAGGTTCCCACAGGGGGGCTAAGGATTGGGTTGCTATGGACAGATAGATAAATAGATTGAGAGAGAATGACAAAAAGAGTGAGGTAAGGAAGATGGGAATGAGACCAGGTGTGGGCTGAAGGGAGGCAGGGAAGGACCCTCTGTCACCGGAAAAGAAATGCAATCGGAGGTAATCTGTAGTCATAAAGAGCTCTCTGCTGAGTTGCACTGAAGGTCCCCAGGGAGCTGTCATGCCTTAACCGCTGCTGTTGCCTTCTAAAAGCCTAATGCTGAGGAGGAATTAAACCGCTGTGTGTATGTGTGTGTGTAGGTGTGTGTATGTGAATTGGGTGTGTAACTGAGTCTGTGTATGATCTCTCTGTTTGACATGCTTGAGCAGGCAGAGCAAATAATCAAGCCCATTAGCGATGACTTCCTCAATCACTTCCATTATTGGCTGTGCAGCTAAGAACTGAGCACGGGTCAAATGACAATCCTTTCATGAGCCTCGGAGGAACCACACAATACTACACAGATGAGCAAACAGTAACTCTGCATCCACACCATTAGCAACCTCATGTCAAGCTACTGCCAATGCTACACTGTCAAGCTAATTACTAAGAGCTACTAGCTATTGTATTGAACAGTGGTGGGTTGCAACAAGGTGCTCAGTAATGTTTTAGTAATTTTAGTAATTTTATCACGTTCAAAGTAACTTACATTTGCATGTACATTTTGTGTCTGGGGCTAGAGCCAGCCAGTCCCCAGCAAAAGCAATATGGACTCTGATGAATCCAAAATTGCCACATTAACGTGTGTGCCTTTGTACCCGCATGACTAGCAAGCTGGTGGCTACACTATTAGGACAAGAGTTGAAGGTGCAGCATGTGGTCAATGGAGCTAAATGAGCTGTTAATGGTTGGTGATTAGCTCAGCTGCATCTCATTTAAACAAAGAGCGCTGACTTTAACTTCCACAGAAGTTAAATGGATTTTCCCTCGTTGGAGTTGTTGGAAGGCATCTTTGAGGGGATTGGATGGAGAAATGGTAAACATGTAAAGTAATCAAAGAAATGTCACATATCATTAATTGGTTGCTCATTGAGTGAACAAATTGCATTGCATCAGATCTACAGATACACACACACACACACACACACACACACAGTGTCATTGTTAGCACAGTGCACATCATTTGAGCTTATTTACTGCATTAGCTATCGGTGATTCCTCACTTTCCCTTGTGTAACGTCTACCTCAGTGATTCCAAGATTTCTCCAGAGATTTCCTTCTGGAGCATTTAACAGTTGACCTGGCCAATACTTAGCCCTTGTTATGTGTGCATTGAGCATGTTGGTGATTAATTAAAGCAATCTATCTGGAGCTGGTGTTTCCAGAGGGGAATCAAAATGCTGTTGGGAAGATTAGTGGATGAAGAAGCTGTAGGAAGTCTGCAGCACTGCGGTCCCCTCAGGGTAAATACTGCTTAGGCCAGGAGAAAATATTATATTACAGTACAGTTTGTCATTTACTACTGGTTTGGACAAGCACCTTTATAATTACAGATACATTAAGGTTTTGTTAAAGCAGTTATTAGGTCTACTTATGTATTACTCGTCACAGTCTTTCTTTTAAGAAACCATTGAGGGGATTTACAAATTTGATTGCAGCAACTTTTCTGTGCATACCAGGTTCCTTTGCCTGTAGTATTTATGTAAACGATTGTTGTGATTAAGAAATGTCTTAACTTGATTCAATCCATAATACATGTGAACAAAGTAACATCGGAGAAGACTCTCAATTTATAGAAATGATGTTCCGTGCTGGTTGCAGACCAAAAAATTAAACGATTTGCAAAATCCCTCTCCCCTCTCTGTTCTCTCCTTCTCTGGCAATACAGCAATCCCATTTCAGAGTTAATTCTGTTCTTGTGTCCTTTCATCCATAATTAAAATAACAAGCAACTAATTACTTTTGAATAATGTCAAGCCAGTCAGGCGGGTTGCACAATCCCTCTTCATAATTAAAGTGCACCCAACAGTTTTGGCAGACATTCCCCTCATAGCCACATCACTTTGCATTGTTTCAGTGAACCAGTGCACAGGCCGACCCTTTGGAAAACCTCCGAGATATTCCAGGGTCTGAATGTCAGCTGGCTTTCACATGCTCTGGGCTTGAGTTATTTGAGGTTTGGAAATGCAACACGGCTTCATCTGAAGCACCCTGAGGGCAAAAAAAAACATTGTAGCAAAAAGTTGGGGATCTTTTACTGTAGAAGAATCAGTGCAACGTTGACTGTGAGGAAGTAATGGAAGACTGAAATAGTTTCACACTGTTTAATATTTTCAAGTGATGCAATCTGTGTGCCCACTTGAGATGTTGTGTTATAAGAAAGACCATAAAAGAATGTTTTTTATTTCTATCGAGGAATACACACCTCCACCCTCACTCACTCTGAAATAACTTGAAGCGTCTCCTTATCAATAAAAAAAAACAGCAGCTCATTGGATATATACATATAATGTTGTTCACATAATAAAGTACTCTTACTGATAGCACCTTGTAGTATTGATGAAATTCTTGTTTGTACTCACGGTGGAATGCACTTATTGTAAGTCGCTTTGGATAAAAGCGTCAGCTAAATGAAATGCAATGTAATGAAATGTAAAGTACAGATATTTAGTTTGAATGTATAGTTGATTTAATGTCTGTTCACCACATGATTTAAGCCTATCATTGCTTGTCTATTCCTATAACGAATTGCCCCACTTTTACAACCGTACCACAATGCCGGAGCTCTAAAACATTGCTTCCAAAGACTGTGGGGAACACCGCGGTGTATAATCGTGCCAGGAAAGGCAATTTATCAGACGATATTGCCTCTGTGTAGAGTGTGGGTCCCTAAGCTACCGCCTAGCAAGGACTATTGGGTTTGGACTGGCGGCAGAAAGTGGGGGAGGTCTCCTAACTGATCTTTGCTCTGCCACAATCAATCTTACAGAGATCCCAGTGCTTCAATGGACATGGCTACACGGGGCCTAATGAAGGCCTCACGCTGAGCGCTGTCTGCTGCAACACAACATGTTTATCTCTGTCAGAGTGTGCTGGGTTAAAGATTAGTGGGTGGATAGATTCTTTTGGAAGGCATATGCCTTTTTTTACAACCTACCAGATACTATTTTATTCATATCTTCTTTTTTTTATCTATTATGTGATATATAGTATATTAAATAGGTTAGGGAATTTCTGCCTCTCCACACATAGGAATACATGATGTATTGTTGTTTGACTGTGAACCTTTGACATACCCATTAATGAATTACATTCTAGCCAGCATCCTCTTGTCATTCAGTGCGTCATTGAGGCGGCATCTACCCAGGACGTCCTCTTCCGCCATTGTGTGTCTCCCCCTCCGCTGCTATATTTGGACAATGGTGTAAAATGAAATTGCTTATGCACACCAGTTCACAATATATTTACAATATATTCAGAAGTTAATGTATCTGCATTTTCATTGTGTTGCTGTTTATTTGCTTCATGTTTTACAACAGTTTCCCATTGACTTCTATTGGCTAATACCCAGTAAAAGCTGTTTTTCATTCCCCAAAAAGCCAAATTACAGTGTGCCAGAGTAACCTTTTAACCCAGAACACATACAGTATAATGATCTATCTGTATTCACTTTATGTGACAATGAGGAACATATTATGAAAACTGGTGGAATATGTCTTGGCTACAGGTAGGCAATCACCCCACGTTCTAAACTGTGACTCAATGCAAATTAGGTGATAATGACATTTACTCAAACTTTGATAGGCACAAACCTGTTGGGATTACACCCGACCTCGTTGAATTTTGTCGTATTCTTTTCTTGATTGTATGTCATATTTCCTTACACTGTCAAATGAAATGGATTGGAAGGACTGACACTATTGTATTAGTCACTAACCCTGTGACTGTTACAGCCACATTTAATGTTTAATTTAATGGTTCAACTGTAGCTCTATGGCAGACCGCCCTGAAATGTTCTCACTGTCATCTTTGTTCTTAAGGCTTAGAAAGACATGCAATTCCATATTAAATCACATTTAACAACAAAAGGCTTCTCAGATGGGGGCATTGCTACATGTTCTGACACAAGGGCAGATATCTATTTGTGGGTCCTTGATGTGAAAAAAAGTAACACTGTCAGTTTAAAAAAACAACCATGGGACTGGTGCTAACTGAAAACTTTCAACGGATGACATCCCCTCTGTGTGAGTATAAACAGCTGTGGGAGAAGTGTCTAAGTGGTTTACTGTAAGATGTCAGCTTTATTCAAGGGAAGTAGGTTGACTTGTAGATGGTAATGGCACTATGATTGGCAGGCAGCTGTGGAGTTTCAAGAGCTGGATTAGGACAATGTGCAGAAGAATGCCAGCTTTTTATTAAAAATATAATATTAGAAACTAAAGTAAATAGTCAGCTGCCTTAAATGTCACTAAGATATATGCTAAGTATACCTAACAGACTCAGATTTTCCACGCACGATGAAATAAATTTGTTTGCAGAGCAATACTGAAAATTCGGTTTTTCCACTACATTTACTTATATGATTGAAAAGAACAGCCTGGCTTTAAAAACAGCACAAAAGGTGAATATATGACTCCATAGATATGTAATAAAAAGAATTATCCACAGCATAAATAAATCCACTTATTAGGCATGTCAAATTCACAAGCTTATATACATTTACGGCTTAATCTACACTAATCTATTAAACAATATAATTTCCCCATATCTAGGATAATTGAAAGAGTAGTAATTACCAACAAAAACAAAGTGACATCTCCTTTGTGGGGCTTGTGAAAAGCTGTGGAGGAGATTGCTCAATTGCTTTGTGTTAATGTCTGCATGGTTCCTGTCACCTGCTAATTGGTTTATAGTGCTGATGGTTGCTAGTTACATACGGTTCATAGCTAATGTCCGTCTTTCAGCGTCTGTTAGAACAAGTTCTGTACGAAATCCCAGTGCTGCAATGTCAGGATTTATTTTCTCTAACTTACTGCACATAGCTCTCTCCGGTATGCTCTTTCTGTCACGTCTCGTGACGGGGACCCAAAAGCAGACTACAAGTCAGGCTAGGAAGTTGGTGCAGAAATCGTGATTTATTACAAGTTCTAGGCACAGCACAGGAGCTCTTAGAGATTACTCGGGTGGTTAGCAGCTTCAGTAGCCTCTGGTGCTTAGCTTGTGACGCATGAGCCGCCGTAACGTCCGGCGACCTCTCGTGACCGTCTCGTGTCGTTGTCTGTACTCGGCTCGTGACTAGGATCTTGCGTGGCGTATCGTAGGTTAGCGTAGCAATCACCCGACGCCGGCCCTCCGGGAGGAGAGCGCTCTTAACTGTGCCAGGCCTGACGTAATGCGCTACAGCTGCGAGCGGCGGGCGTCCCCCTCCCAGCTGTTCCGCATTCGTCTGATTGTACGGGGAGAGAGAAAGACATATTTAGTTTGCGGCCAGGTTTAACACGGCACCCCCTGGTGGCGGTGCCCAGTACCCCCACAGTACCCCCCCCTCAATGGCCGCCTCTCGGCGGTTTACCGGGTTTGCCCGGGTTGTCCCGGTAGAAATCCCGGAGCAGAGTAGGCCCCAAGATCTGCCGACGGGGAAGCCAGGTCCGTTCCTCCGGGCCATACCCCACCCAATCCACCAAGTACTGGAACCCACGTCCTCGGCGTCGGACGTCCAAGATCTTCGAGACGGAGTGAGCTGGCAGTCCATCGATGACCAGGGGGGCCGGAGGAGGGGCGGCCGGAGGACAGAGCTCACTCTCCGCGACCGGCTTCAGAAGGGAGACGTGGAACGTCGGGTGGACCTTCAACGCCGCTGGGATGGTCAGGCGGACGGCGGAGGGGTTAACAATCTTGGCGATGGTGTAGGGACCGACGTACCTGGGGGCCAGCTTGCGGGACTCCGTAGGAAGGGGAAGGTCCCGCGATGACAACCACACCCGCTGTCCCACCTCGTATTCCGGAGCGGGGGTGCGATGTCGGTTGGCCAGCCATTTGTTGGTGGCAGCCGAGCGGGTGAGAGCTGCCCGTGCCGTGTCCCAGACTGCCCGAATCCGCCGGAGATGTTCCTCCACGGACTGGACCGCAACCTCCCTCTCCTGGGCCGGAAACAGTGGCGGCTGAAAACCAGAGCAAACCATGAACGGGGACATACCAGTTGCAGAGGCCGACAGGGAGTTGTGGGCATACTCGACCCACGGCAGGAAGGTGCTCCAGGCCACCGGATGTTGAGCGGCGATGCACCGGAGCGCCGTTCCCAGGTCCTGGTTGGCACGCTCGGCCTGACCGTTGGACTGCGGATGATAGCCGGAGGACAGTAGGACAACACATAGTCGAACCTGCTGAGGAACAATGCCCACCGAGCCTGCCGAGAGTTCAGCCGCCGCGCCGCCCGGAGGTAAGCCAGGTTCTTATGGTCAGTCCAGATTAGAAAAGGCTGCTGGCTGCCCTCCAGCCAGTGCCGCCATTCCTGCAGGGCGAGGACGACCGCCAATAGTTCCCGGTTCCCCACATCATAATTCCGCTCCGCCGCGCTCAGCCGCTTGGAGAAGAAGGCGCAGGGGTGAAGCTTCTGGGTAACCGGGTTCCGCTGGGACAGGATGGCCCCTGCCCCGGCATCCGACACGTCCACCTCCACAACGAACTGACGGGCCGGATCCGGGTGCCGGAGGACGGGGGCACTGGTGAACAGAGTCTTCAACCGGCGGAACGCACCCTCAGCCTCGGGCGGCCAGCCGAAGGGTGCCTTAGTGGAAGTCAGCTGCGAGAGGGGTGCGGCCACCTTACTATAGTCCCTGACAAACCGGCGGTAGAAATTCGCGAACCCGAGGAACCGCTGCAGTTCCTTCCGCGTGCCGGGCGTCGGCCAATCCACCACAGCTCTAATCTTGTCGGGGTCGGGCTCCAACTGGCCCTGCGCGATTATGTGAACCCGAGGAAGCTGACGGAGGGGACGTGGAAGTCGCACTTTTCGGGCTTCACGAACAGCTTGTTCTCCAACAGCCGCTGGAGAACTAACCGCACGTGCTGACGGTGCTCGGCGAGGGAACGGGAAAAAATCAAAATGTCGTCCGGATAAATAAACACAAAACTGCTCGTCATGTCCTGAAACAACGCATTCATCAGCGACTGGAAAACGGCAGGAGCGTTCGTCAGGCCAAACGGCATCACCAGGTACTCGAATTGGCCCAACGGAGTGTTAAATGCCGTCTTCCACTCGTCCCCGTCGCGAATCCGGACCAGATGGTAAGCGTTTCGGAGGTCAAGCTTGGAAAAAACCCGAGCCCGACACAGGGGTTCAAACGACGGATCGATCAGGGGCAACGGAGTCCTATTCTTTACAGTGATCTGGTAGTCAATGCATGGACGAAGCGACTTGTCCTTCTTCGCTACAAAAAAAAACCCGGCGCCCAACGGCGCGAAAGACGGGCGGATCAGACCGGACCCCAGGCACTCCTGGATGTACTCCTCCATTGCCAGCCGCTCGGGACGAGAGATGTTATACAGGCGGCTGGTAGGGAGTGGGGCAAATCGATCGCGCAGTCGAACGGACGATGCGGCGTCAACAGACGCGCCCCCTCTTTACTAAAAACCTGGGCAAGGTCATGGTAATCGGGCGGCACGGCGGATAGATCAGGGGGGGGCGGTGGCGCTGCGGGTCCCGAGGGCACGGAGTTTGCTGCCCGAAGGCAGCTAGTGTGACAGGCAACACTCCCAGCTTTCTTTTATTTTGCATTTTGTCAAATTAGTTTGAATTAGGTCTAATTACAGTGTGTTTTTCTTTTTCTTTTTAAATGAAGCATTAAGTAAATTCAAAAGAATATTTGGTGCTTTCCTATGTGTAAGACTGCAATGACACACGCCGTGTTTAATTTCTCAAGTTTCTTGGCTAAACTTTGACTTAATCGGACCTCTTTGGTTCCATAGTTAAGGGAGGTTGGGAGGATTTTACCTGCGTCTACCCTTCTGCAGCCAGGGCCTCATTATCCCCACCTATAACAGCCAAACAGACAGAGTGAAGTAAGAACATTTTTAAACCCTTCAGATCCTCGCTCGCAGTGTCCAACCCTATTAGATCACTGTGACACATGGAAATGAGGTCATGTACTCTCTGTGGGGCAGTCCTTATCCATATTTCTGGGATTTCTTCTCAGTGGGTGTGGGAAAGAGAGAGAGAGAGAGAGAGAGAGAGAGAGAGAGAAAGAGAAAGAGAGGAATAGGGAATAAAGTCCCAGAGAGGATCATTAAAATGTGAAAAACTCTGACCAACTGGTCCTTTCAGCCCTTTGCGTCATGACAAATGTTCTGAGTATACAGATCTGAGAGGAGCTCCTTGTTCGCTTGAAATAGATGATCAATCTAAAACTTTGTTCACCGCTCTCTATTTCATTGTGCTAAGCAAAGCCTTTGAGTGTAATAAAGGACTTATGTATGAATATAAAACAATAATCATCTTAATCAAGGCCATGTGACTAGTGACTGAACTGCTGTCACCTCTGACTTGACCTCTAACCTCTGGCAGGACTGTACAAAAATACAGCTCTATGCCTCGGGAATATATCATGTACTGTGACTTTTTTGAAGTGAAGAAAGCAGATGTCTAAAACTATCAAACTCTCTGCTCTGATAGATCAGATCAGATTGTACAACTGCACCTTCATTTCAATGTATATATTCATGAGTAATTATAATTCAAAATGTCGAGTGTTGCCATTTGGATCATGTGGAATCGCCATCTTTTAGAAGATTATCTATCCTTTCATGCCTTTCAGTAATGAGACTTCCGAAAGTCAGTTTATAGCATTTCAAAAACATTTGGAGTGGTTTCAAGTGGTTTGTCAATATACCGCTGCAGCATAGCTGTATCTGGGATGTTTTTTTTTAGGAGAATATATAATGATAAATACAGACATGTTATAGTACATGTTATAAATCAGAGTATTCACATGCATACAGTGTCTTTAGAAGTCTGATACCAGATCTCAAACTTTTCAGGATCACAACATATTTAATCAAATTACAATTCTACGCAAATGTTGACGCCTCCCAACTCTTGGACCTAAAGTGAACATACTGTATATGATTTATATATGAATATATCTATAGTATTATGACATCTAGACTTGTCCCAGCTGATCTATACTGCTGTGGACATGTTTGATCATGAAATACATTCAGAAAACATCCGTGATAATCTCTCCCTTATGCTAAATGCTTTTGCTTCTTGGTGTTATGCATATGATAATTTAAAAAAATGAAGTTACTTTATCCAATACAGGTAGTAAGGATGATTTTTTTAGGTCAAGAACCATTGCAACCAAAAAGGGTTCTTTGGTTGAAAAGGGTTCTTAATGGAACCTTTAGTCTTACACATAACACGAGGTAGAACTTGAATCTGTTTGGAATCCTTATTTCTGAGAGCAGTTGTGTATATATACCACAAATACAAAATATTGGTGTAAAACACTGTATCTACCTCTACAATGATTACAAACGAATGTCTGCCCATTTAATGTGACGGTCAGAAGTGCCAGATTTGAATGATTAGAGCTAATAACTTTACCATTTTAGTATTTTACTCAAATTTCCTTCTGCGGAGAAAATAAAATCCTTCAGCTTACCTCGGCATCTAATGCTCTCCAAACAGTTGCAGTGCTCCTTTATACGGCTATGAAGTAGAAAAGCTGTTTCACACGTTATTGAAATGTGTATAAATGTTAGGGGGCACTGAGAGCAGAGATGTTCCCTTTCTAAGAATTGCACAGACTGTTCCTGTATTATATCAAGTAACTACGCCTCGTCAAATTCACCAAAAATCGGTGGCCATTTATTCTTTAATTAAAAGACGTACCCAAAGATGCTCGCCCTTCTACATGCATTAAAAGCTTTTGATTATGCAGTCAGTCATGTTTAATTCACAGCATAGAAAAAGATACATTGCACAGTCATGACATATTGAGAAGGGCCCAAGAGGCAAAGATCGCAAGCTTGCTCTCTCAAAAAGATCAAAAAAATGAGATCACACCAGCGCACATCCAGGGCAGCGGTGTATCTTTTTGATCCTCTTATCTCATGCTGCAACGCAACAACACATTTCATCGACAGAGCATGACCAGCACTGATGTGAGAGGAACTAATGCTCACAACATAATGGTCATGCAGTGACACGCACTCACAAACACACATGCACTTCTGAGAGTTTTGATACAGCTGCAATACATCAGACATACAATCATCATCATCATCGTCTTTCTGCTACTACAGCTGCTCTTTTGATTCAAATCAGAGTCAAATTAGTTCTCAATACAAGTGATACGTTTCTTTGCTTCTGCTAAAAGAGAATATCATTGCATCCATCATTAAACAAAGACATAGTCATGACACTGCAGTATTTGCAGCTGAGGACAAGGGTGCAGAGTTAACTGCACATTGGCTTCAATCAACACAATTTTGATTTTCTTTTTTGTAACTGTAACTGTACAACAATGCTTAACCATAAATGGAGATGTTCATCCTCTCCGCAGTTATTTGAAACTCCACTTGCAAAAGGTTTGTCATCTATAGCTTGAGCATACATTTTTGAGCTATTCTCCTTTATTGAGCTTTCTTAAACATGGAATAAAACAGTTTAACGTATGCAATGTCATGAATCACAGGTGAGACAATGATACCGTTTCATTTGGCCATACAAAGGTAAATGTGCCGATTAATCTTGATATAATTTCAAGTCATGTCTCCCTGCCTACTTAGGAATAAGAAGTCAAATATACATTTCAATATTAAATTGCTTGCATCATATTTCATTTTTTCAAGTTTAAATAATGTTAAGATAATCTGATGAAATCCACCCTTCTCAAGTATCACACAATGACATGTGTATATAAATTATTTGATCGCATGACAATAATTATTCAAACTGGCTGTCGCACCACACAAGCGAATCACAATCTACTGTTTCATTCATGAGGTGGTTAAATAAATTACTTTTGTGTTACAGCTAAGTCATTTACCCACTGCTGCTTTATCCATTTTACCTCGTGTAATCCCCAGGTTTGATTATATCAACAGATAACTCTTTGGCAAGAGTGAATCTCCACATGGTCTGCTCTTTTCACAGAAACAAACTGATCTAAAAGCTGTCTTCCCCGAAATCTCCCCTGGAACCATGTTTCAAAAGATTTTCAATCTAGACTGTGGAAAAAGGCAGCTAGTAAAGTGGGATTTTTGGAGGGTGTGGAGCACAGATTATACCTGTCTCAACCTTTAACATGAATGAGATGTAAGAGGAGGTGGGCAAAGTCAACTGTGGCCACAAAGGACATTCAAATTCCGTGGGACGAAAGTGACATCCGATTAACGTTGTCATTTCTCCTGGTTTAGTCTGACCTTTATTCAAACATCTGACTGTAGATTCTTTAAAAAAGGAATGAGGTCATCGGGGTGGAATCTGGGCTTTTGAAAGGTTGCTGTGAAGGTCAAGAAAGCGTTTCATGAGGCTGCTGTTCTCCTGTCGTTCCCTCTGAGCTGAATGTTGAGGGAATATTTATCATCTGAGAATTCCTTAACATAATAGAATATTTATGGGTTCTATTTCCACCTGCTTGAATAGAAAGGATATAGAATGCACCGTACATAATGGGTGTGCTTGTGAGGGATGGAGGTGGGAATGGGCCACGTATTTCTAGGTGCGCCTGTGATTTGCTGTACTGATGAATAATGAAGTGCACCAGTTTTTATTTAAGATTACAAGAGTGGCTCAATATCAAGAGGAGAAGAGATTTATTTCTTCAGAAACAGTAGCAACATAGTATGTGCATAGCATGTCGATGTGTCCTTGAGCAAGACACTTAACCCGAATTGTTCACTGTCGCTGTCTCTACAGTGTATAGAAAGTAAATTAAATGTTATGTTGGTTGAATCCAATTTCGCATCCTCCACTTGTTTACTTTTTACATGACACTGTTTGTCACTGAATATCTTGGCACTATAAGGGCATTTGATGGACTGCTGATATTAAGAAAAGTATGATCAATTTATACGAAAGAATATCGTCTTTTTGTTCATTGTGTTCACTTTTAAAAGAAACAATAATCAAGATGCAATTCAAAGTAGCCTGTGCAACAAAACATCTTTGTTGGTGTCTTCCTATCTTCAAAGCAGCTCTCAGTCCATTGGAATGTGATACATCCTAGAAAACCTGATGTATAAATTCACTGCAAGCATTTTAGCAATGCATCTAGCATTTAGGCAGATGTCCGCCAAAATAGGTGGCTGGCTGTTTAAGTGCTAATATGGATTGTTTATACTAAACCAAGCATTCCATACGGTCCATCCCTCTTAGCGTGAACTCATAAACGCGAGTCAAATAGATACGCAGCTGGAGAAAGTGTTCTACGAAGACAAGACAAACGTCTACCAAATCAAAGATGAAACTTCATTTTTCAAAATATTATTGTCATCCAATTCCATTGGAGTCCGAAGCTTCCCACTCCATGGGTTGCACCAAAGATGCCAACCTAAAGTAACTTTTATACAGAGGCGTTCTGAATGGGAGCATGTGGAGATATTAAGGTATGGAAAGTCAAACAATCGGAATTGGGCGTTGCCCTGAAGCCCATCACTGAACCCCATCACCCCATTCAAACAATTTACATAAGAAAAGTCCAGGTCTTGGACTAAGCTCTTTTCAGCTCATGAACTACACTTATCCTCTAAAGTCATTCAGCATAGATAGAGAGGCAAAACGGCTCCTGATCCTGGACCAGGAGGGGCTGAGCTATTCAATCTGACCCCGCCGTGTAGAGTCTGCTGATTGTTCCAGCGGCTTTAAGTCAGCATGGCATTGGCCCCTGGGAGGTGACACACACAGTCTTCCTCAAAGGCCACAAACAGGTGAGGAGACTTTATTTGGCTCTGGCCAGAGGGTGTATGTCTGCTAACACGCAAGCAACCGCATATAAGGACCCGTGCACGAGCACTGATACAAACACTCTGCAACTTCTTCATCTGCATGCACATACACAATCTCTCTCCCACTCTCTCTTTCTCTGTATCCCACGCACATGTACAAACATGCACACCTGGAATGAGTCAGAGCTGAAGAGGAGCAAGAGGTTGTTGGGAAGGACAAACTTCCCCTCAGGTGTCGGACTGTCATGGCAGCAAATGGGCAGCTCAAAACAATAGACTTGCACCCCTCATATTTAATCTCATCACAGTTATTCATCCCCAAGCAGAACAACAAATAGGACTCTGTTGTTTTGAACAATGAAATGTCTAAAGGGGTGACAACTACATGATGAAAACTAAATCCTGTATTTATATAATTTTTTAAAGCACTATCTATGAAATACTTTTTGTTCATACTAAGATAAGAAAATATACGCCTTTATTGATCCCCAGGGAGATATTCAGGTGTTGATGCAGCACAAAAGGAAAATAAGTACAGATAGAGATACAACAAAGTAAAATAAATAATAATAGTGGTATATGCAACTACAATAAATATTATAAATAAAATAGGAAATATATAAGATCAAAAAAGACAATAGTGTGGTTAATAGCATTAAGTCAGCAGGGCTTGGACCAAACAGCATACACTAGAATAATATATCATGTGAGTAAGTAAGTATACTTAGTTTTGCTTGTACATAATATAATACAGTACAATCTAGTGGTAGTAGTAAAGAGACGATAGAAGAAGAAGATATAATAAAGTAATAATAATAAGTATAGTACACTCTATAGAAATATATCAATTATATGCCAGTATACCAGATGAGGTGTTAATTCCAGGGATGTGGACTGCTAACGCTTAAAAGTAATGTGGTCCCTAAAGCTTGCAGATGAGAGAATTAACTGATGGCATACAGCGTCAGTGTTTTTTGTCTTTGTTTTATTTTAATGTGTATGTTATCCTCTCCCACTCTTGAGATGTCCTTGAGCAAGCACTTATGCACAGCCCCAGTGAATAGCCAGCCAGGGGGAGCTCTCATTTGTAAGTGAATGTAACTGTGTATATTGAAAATAGGTCAATGCTATACAAAGAGCATGCAATTTCAGACCCCCCCAGCCACAAAATAAAAAAATCAGTCACTTTAAGGAAAGAGATAAAAACACAATATTTAAAAACCTGATATATAGCCGTAGTATATGCTTTATTAGCTGGGACACATCTCACTTTTGTGTGACAGCAGAGTCTGACAGCACAACATCTGACTCTTTCCTGGGACTGCCCGTTGTCATTATTTACAATGTTAATAAAGCTTTTGTAATGGCCTAGTTGACTGCTGCTCCTCATCTGTGAGTAATCCATCAAAGAATGATGGATTAGAGAATCACACACACACACACACACACACACACTCACACAGAGATATACACCAAAGCACATGCTATTATTACGATGAAAGCTTTTCATTGTCATGATATATTACCACACCCACTATTACAGTGCAGACACACACATTTGAACACGTGCACACCCACAGTGCTTCCCAGCTTAATTTAATCTTAAATGTCAACTTCAACATCAGCCGCGGGAGGGGCTCTTTTCCAAACTGTCATCAGTGTGAGACATAGCAGAGGGAGGTGCGCCTCTACTGATTATGAGAAATACATAAATGTATATATGCCATCTGAACACATCTGGGGAGTGTATTCCATCCATCCATCTTATACTCCATCATACCCTCACTTTAGACCCCAAGACACATACATTACCTCACTTAGGGAAGCAACTTGAGGAGGCACTTAGTCCCATCAACTCCTTTAAGTAGGAACACAAGGTTATCTTCTTGTTTTTTGGGGGGGGAAAGCAACACAGTGGCACTCAATTGGGGGTTCAGGAGTATCTTTATACCTGCATAGTTTGTGTGTCACCCCTGAGTTCAGTTGCTGTCCAAGAGTGTGGTTCCAGCACTGTTGTGTGGCGATGAGCTCACTAATATGCATTTGGTGTCTCTCCACTGACTAGCACCTGCTGCTTCCCCACAGAGGAGACTTTACCAGGGCCAGTTTTTAACTGACTTGACTCTTGACTGGTGGCACACACGACTCCTTTGCCTAAACGTGCTGGTGGTGAGCCCACATGGCGGTGGTCCAATACCACTGCTTTATGCTGAACCTGTCTGGGCCTCACGCTATTAGTCTTATGTCACACAGTTTCCCTCCAAGGTCTGACTTTAAAAGGGGGTCCCAGTATCCCTAAACGAGGAGAAGCTGCTCTGTTCTGTGTGCATCTCTCTACTGGTGATTCCTCAAGACTACTGGACTTCTTGGATCTTGGCTGAGTACATTCTCTAAAGAGGTTTCTCTGCTATATTCCTATTGTACTTGCTGTATTGGTTCTACTATTTGTGGAACTATCTCTACTAGACTATTTCTAGTAGACTGTTAATCTGTACTGTCATTTCTGTCTGAATTGTTTGAGCCGGGACTTTGCTTTGGTCAAGTGACTTAAACGCAACTGAACTAGCTAGGGTTAAAGTCTGCTTCTGTAATCCTACTGTACTTGGGACTAGGCTCTGGTTTTACTTTCTACTTTTGAGGTAAACAGATCCTGTCCTTGTTGACTTTTGGCAAGAAGCAGCTGTTCTTGGGAAACTCTCACCTCACTGATTAAAGGGAAACCCTGCTATTGTCCTGAGCCAGAGTACTTTCGATTGGTGGCCGTCACACTAAAGACCTGGGGCGGAGTCAACTCAGCTGTAGATAATTATCGCTAACACCGGTATAGAAGCAGGCGTGGCTTTGAAGCGTCAGCGAAGACTCATCGTATGAAGACTCGGAGAATAAAGACTTAGGAGTCTTTCGTTGGAGTCTTCGGGGGCGGCTGAGCATTACCACTTCCCTGTGAAAATGTGCTTCCCTCCCATACCCGTGTACATATCACCTCGTAGATACTTCAGACCTCGGACTCGTTCTTACTTGCATCAAAATCCTTCCGTGCTTCTTCACCCCACCCGCTCCACACAAACCCAACACCTCGTCACAGGAGGCCTCTGGAACTGCCAGTCAGCTAACCGCAAGGCTGACTTCATCTCTGGCTTTGCTATCAAGCAATCTCTGGACTTCCTGGCTCTCACTGAGACCTGGATCACACCAGACAACACATCTACCCCTGCCGCTCTCTCCTCTGCCTTCTCCTTCAGCCACACACCTAGGCCCACTGGCCGGGGTGGTGGTACTGGTCTACTCATCTCCCCCAAATGGAGTTTTTCTCTCTACCCGCTTCCACTGTCTACACCACTGTCTTTTGAGCTTCATGCTGTGACGGTTACCCATCCGGTTCAACTGAACATTGTTGTTCTCTACCGTCCACCTGGTTCCCTGGGAGACTTCTTGGAAGAATTAGACGTCCTCCTATCAAATTTCCCAGAAAACGGCCCTCCTCTCATTCTTCTAGGTGACTTCAACATCCAGACCGAGAAGTCATCTGACCTGGTGCTCCTACTATCTTCCTTCGCTCTCTCACTCAGTCCTTCACCTCCGACTCACAAGGCTGGAAATCATCTTGACTACATTTTCACCAGAAACTGCGCAACATCTAACCTCACTGTAACTCCACTTCACGTCTCAGACCACTTCTTCATCTCCTACTCTCTCCCACTCTTGGGAACTGACAACCCTCCCACAGCAACAGACTCTGCACCTATCCGTCGCAACATTCGCTCCCTCTCTTCCTCCTCTCTGGCCTCGTCTGTTCTGACATCCCTTCCTTCAACTGACTCTTTCTCACTCATGCATCCTAACTGTGCCACAGACACTCTCCTCTCTACTCTGTCCTCCTCTCTTGATTCTCTCTGTCCTCTTACGACACGTAAGGTTCGCAATTCCTCTCCGGCTCCGTGGTTGTCAGACCCGGTCCGTGCCCAGAGAGCCACTTTGCGAGCATCGGAAAGGAAATGGCGAAAATCCAAACACGCAGACGACCTGCACGCCTATCACTCTCTTCTCGCCTCCTTCTCTGCCTCTATCTCTGCAGCCAAAAGCCTGTTCTACCAATCCAGAATTGAATCTTCTTTCTCTAACCCCAAAAAACTCTTCTCCATTTTTTCCAACCTCCTAGACCCCCCCTGTCCTCCTCCTCCCTCCACCCTTCTACCGAACCACTTTGTCGACTACTTTACTAAAAAGATAGATGACATACGCTCCTCATTCACTGATCCCCTGCCCATAACTACATCTCCATTAACATTATCCGCCTCCCCTTCACTTTCCTCTTTCACCCCTCTGTCCCCCAACCAAGTTCTTACCTTGGTATCCTCTGCCCGCCCAACCACCTGCCCCCTTGACCCCATCCCATCTCACATCCTCCAGTCTATTGCTCCTGACCTTCTTCCCTTTCTCACCCATCTAATTAACACCTCCCTCTCAACTGGCTGTTTCCCTAACTCTCTGAAGGAGGCAAGAGTTAACCCTCTCCTGAAGAAACCCACTCTCGACCCGTCAGAAGTCAACAACTACAGACCTGTCTCTCTCCTTCCCTTTCTTTCCAAAACCCTGGAGCGAGCTATCTTCAACCAAGTCTCCTCCTTCCTCCACCAGAACAACCTTCTGGACCCTCACCAGTCTGGATTCAAGGCAGGCCACTCAACAGAGACTGCCCTCCTTGCTGTCTCAGAGCGGCTTCACACTGCGAGAGAAGCCTCTCTCTCCTCTGTCCTTATCCTTCTGGACCTTTCTGCTGCCTTTGACACAGTGAACCACCAGATCCTCATCTCCTCCCTCCAGGACCTGGGTATCTCAGGCACTGCGCTCTCCCTCCTCTCATCCTACCTCAGTGATCGGACCTACCGGGTAACCTGGAGAGGATCTGTGTCTGAACCTTGTCCTCTCACTACTGGGGTCCCTCAAGGCTCAGTCCTCGGTCCTCTCCTCTTCTCCCTGTACACCAACTCTCTTGGCTCCGTCATTCGCTCGCATGGCTTTTCCTACCATAGCTATGCTGATGACACCCAACTGATCCTCTCGTTTCCACAATCGGAAACACAGATAGCAGCACGAATCTCTGCTTGTCTGACTGACATTTCACAATGGATGTCCGCACACCACCTGAAAATTAACCCTGACAAGACGGAATTACTTTTCCTTCCAGGAAAAGTCTCCACTCACAACCTGACGATTACTTTCAACAACTCAGTCTTGGCCCCGACCCCGACTGCCAGGAACCTCGGTGTGACCCTTGACAGTCAACTCTCCCTGACTGCCAACATTACCGCAACAACTCGTTCCTGTAGATTCATGCTGCACAACATCAGGAGAATACGTCCACTTCTCACCCAGAAGGCAGCACAGGTTCTCGTCCAGGCTCTGGTCATCTCGCGTCTAGACTACTGCAACTCCCTCCTGGCGGGTCTACCTGCTGGTGCCATCCGACCGTTGCAGCTCATCCAGAATGCAGCAGCTCGACTGGTCTTTAACCTCCCGAAATTCACCCACACTACTCCGCTCCTCCGCGACCTTCACTGGTTACCGGTGGCCGCCCGCATCCGCTTCAAAACATTGGTACTGGCGTACCGTGCTACGAACAGATCTGGTCCAGTCTACATCCAGGACATGGTAAAACCTTACACCCCAACTCGTGCGCTCCGCTCGGCTTCTGCCAATCGGCTTGTAGCTCCGTCACTGCGAGCTAAACACTCAACAAAGTCTCGACTGTTCTCTGTCCTGGCTCCTCGATGGTGGAATGAGCTCCCCATTGACATCAGAACAGCAGAAAGTCTCTACATCTTCCGTCGCAAACTAAAAACACATCTTTTCCGACTATACCTTGAATAAAGGAAGTAGCACTTTAGTAGCACTGAAATGGCTCTTACTGATAGCACTTTGTAGTTGAACTTTTTGTCGAAATTGTACCTTCTTGATTCTTGTTGTTCTGATTCTTGTATGTAACCGTAGAATGCACTTATTGTAAGTCGCTTTGGATAAAAGCGTCAGCTAAATGAAATGTAATGTAATGTAATGTAATGTAATGTTCTTTTCATCTCTCATTTTTAAACATGTGTCGCAGATGTGACCTATCCAAACCTGCTATTGGTGCTTGGCTATGCAAAACATGTCTATCCAGTGCTGGTCAGTCCATCAGTCAACCAGCCAGCCTGTACACCCATCCAGCAGCTGGTCAGACTGCTTTGAAATATGGTACAAAGCATTCTTACTATTGTTTATATAGTAAGCTATATAGTAAGCTATTGCCTCATGTGGATGGAAGAAGTTAGATTAAGGATAAGCACATGCACAAAAGTAAGTGATTAATAAACTGCAATAAATTGCCCAAAAGTGTTTATCTAAGCGGCAATGACCTGAAAAAAGTCACAGAGCCCCACACACATCTGCATGACGAACACACACACAATTCTTGCAGACTCAGTGGAAATGCTTATCAGACACACTTGGCAGAATCTGATCAATGCACCCTATAAGTAATGGGAATAGGCTCTTGATAGGAATCTAATGGATGCTCACTTAAGCAATTTATACTTAAACATGCTATTACATGCTGTTCCTGTAAAAGCGGCACTTTACCAGGAGACAGCACTGACTATGGATTCCTGTATGTATGCCCCACATCTTATCAGACCTCTCCTTTAAGTTGGTCAAAGGGGAAGGGAAATAGATAAGCTTTGTATAAAAAATATAATCTATTTAATTCTATTAAGTATACACCATTTCCTGAACTGCATTTACACCAAACAAATATTTTGTGTGAAATATCTTAAGTGTGATGAATTTCATCAGATGCAAATTTGCGGGATAAGAATGTCAAAAACCGTGATGTTCATGAAAAAGAGTTAACATCAATACAATTTATGTTGGAAAACATAAGGCTGCCTCAGTGACCAAGATACCAGATTTAAGTCTGGTAATAACTACTGAAACAATCTGGCTCGGCAGGCAGAACTCAACTCATCAACCCGGGAATTATTGGGAGCAAGTCTCATGATGACGTGTCACAGTGTCTCACAAACTTTTTTTTATCACTCCTTTTTAGATGGATGCATTCAAATATAAATGAAGCATGACTGTGTAACTGCATGGCCTATTTCTCACTTCTAAATTTATTCAGAAATACTCCTCTGACTCAGGAATAAAGCAAACTGCCTCTAAAGTTAAGGGGCACGCAATTTCCTGAAATTATTGCAGCATGGCAGCTCAGGATATATGATGTAATAGACATATTTATACATTACCCCACTATGAAATTGTATGATCTGTAATACCAACACTACAAACAAGAATATATACATATCTCCTCTCACCACAAAGTGTGTCCTGTTATCCACAAAGTTTTGGGGAGGATGAAACCTCATTAAAGCGACAAGAGTTGCATGAGACAGCACAGAGAAGCTTTCTTAAACCCTGCCTTTGAAGTTGAAGTTGAAGTGCAGAGTAACACGCGCACACTCATGCTCACACTCGTCTGTGTGTGTGCGTACACACACAAACACACACCCTGCCTTAAAAAGGGTTTGCATATGGGAAAAGCATAAACTAAAACACACAATGCATGCCACAAAATAATACACAACAGAGCAGACTGCCACGCAACAACAGCTAAACAACAGCTAAATAGAGGCTGCTGCCCCGGTGCCTTGGGAGCAGAGCCTAGAATAAATGACTCGACTTCAAAACCCCTCACATCTTCCACATCCCTGCTGACTCTTCAACAACCCACCCACCCAAACAAGCAACCAATGGAACAAAAGCATTGTGCTTCTCACAGAGGCTGTTCATTAACAGCTCGGTTGTGTGTTTGTGGCACCCTGCACTTCAAAGCCTCATCTGATTCCTCCCATCATCACTGAGAGAGAAAATAAGCCTTTTGTGAAAGGAGAAGGACAGCTAAGCATTATCCAGAAGTTAGAATTTAGAGTAACAAGCCTCAAACCCAGACAGACTTTATAATAAAGTGAACTCAAGAAGGGAGTGTGAATCAGTGGAAACTGCAACTATTATCTGTATAATACATAATGCAGAAAAAGCAGCAGTCAAATGGATGTTAATGCAAAAAAAGTCAAATTGAGCTCAAATTGAGTTAACATTATGGTCAGTCAGTAAAAACTACATCACTCTCGTCTTGTTCCCATAAATGAAATACATGATGGGACAAAAGAGAAGAAGAAAGTAGTTGTAATAACTAGACTGCCAGATTGACAGATAAGATATTGTAGATGGACTGACACACACAAAGAGAGAAGATTAATCAGGACCACACTTCCTTCATCTGCCCATCTCAATTTACCAGGGTTTTCGCTTGACATTGTGAGGATGAACACCACCCCCTGCTGGTGACTGTTCTGGCCAGGTGTTGAGGAAAAGAGGAGGGAAAATGTTGTCTTGAAGGTGATGCATGCAAGTAAATATACTTTGAAGTCAAGAGCATGCCGTAGCTGCTTGAGAAAGTGAACTTCTGTGGGAACTGAATAAAGGCTTAATAAACTCTATATCAAAGACAATCTAGCAATCGGGGATTTGGTGGTTGGTTGGTTCAAGGTTACTCCAATGTCAAATAAGTACAAGCCAAATGACACACATTTACACAGACATACCAGTTTGCTGGTGTGCACAGATTTTTTTTGGAAGATTAAATTCTTTAATCCAATCCTTTCTGTTTCAAATAAACGCTGATTGAAGATTAGTTACACCGGGGAGGAGGTAGCATAATCCAAACCACTGAATAAAGTGCACTGAAGTCTTTACAGAGCCAAATTTAACAGAAAGCGCCCGTTTCTTTTTAGGACATGACATTTCTGTCTCTAAACCCACTCGCTTCTCTATAATGCTGATATCTGCATGCGACACAAAGCTTTTCCAGATGATAATCTTCTTAAAAACAAACGCTTAAACAAGCATATATGGAGCATAAAATATAATCTAATTTTGTTACATTTTTGTTTTGTAAATAATTACAACCACTTATCTTTATCAAGGCAATCATCCTGATGCAAAAAAAGAGGAAAAGAAAGTGTTCTTCTTTTAGTGTTTGTGACTCAGTTTAAATCTATAACGTGTTGAAGTTTTTTTTTATTTTTTATATATATACACAACATATTTTCTATTTCAGACAAGGTTTAGTAATATGATTTTAGCTAATTGAGTGTTTTGTAAAGATGAAGATGAAAGAGGAGAGGAAGGGATTTCTGATGACGTGGATTCACTGAAGAAAGAGGGGATGTGTATTGTCTCAAAAATAGAGCCTTAAGCTGCATGCTTGCTGTGTAGGCAAAATAGATTTCCTGTCAGGAATCATTCTTAACCAGATCTATATTGCTTACTGTCATTAGTGTTTACTTATACAATAAATATGGAAGGGATTACATTATCCTCCGTTGGCAGTTCTCTAAGTTAAAAAAAAGACATACAGGTCTAAATTTGAACGCTCTGTAGATGGACAAGGGAGCACAATATGGCATGAATATGTGTTGTGACTCACGTGGGTGAGCATGATACTGACAAAAGCTACTTGTGGTCTACACAAACTGCACAGAAGTAAGTACATCAAAATTACAGACAAATACAGTCAAGACGGTTTTAATAATTAATAATGCCAAAGTGTGCATGGGCTTGGCCTGCTGTGAAGATTCTGCACAGCTATCTTTTACCCAATATGTTATGTTCCTAAAATCAATCTATCCGAGGCTAAAGACTTTATGCGGGGAATTTATGCCTTTACATGACCATGAAAGTGGTTTCCTCTACAACACTTTATGAATAGCAAAGATATACAGCTTGATATTTTGTCTGGAATTTACCAAACATCTAAACTGTTCAAGAAAAGAGAAGACAATTATCTTTTCCACCCACATGTTTTCTGCCTTTGTCCTAAAGTGGACTGTCCTTCTGACAGCTGTATGGATAAGCTGTGAGCTATCATTTGTGTGAGAGGTTTGATACAAAGGTACTTACCTTCTCAAGGATTTCCCTGTCAACTCAGCATAATCCAGCTCTGGACTTCTAGATGCTTATGAAACTCATAAACCCATTGAATGGTAATCTGTCAGGTTACTAAGTAAAGGTAAAATAAATATGGTGATGGGATTTTTCTGGACTTAATCATACACATCAAAGGAACCAGCAGTTATATTTACATCTAAAAGTGTTTGCTTTATAGAAAATAAGCTATGGCCCCATTTTCATCACACAATTACAGCAATTTGCTGTAAAAGTTTTGCCTGCGGACAATGAGGGAAATTGGACTTGGTGTAATTAGCCATGCAGGGATGGCTCAATATGTCGGTGTGTTGACCCATCACTTGTGCTGGGTCCAGACTCCAGATTTCCATTACATTTTGGACCGAAACCCACGACTTTGGCAATCCCCTGAATTTTCAACATGATATAGGAATAATAATACCATTGAGCAATAATGTCACTACTACCAATGCTGTGATCAATAATGTATCAAACATATCCTTTCTTTATGATTATTCAAAGATTTGTGAAACGTGCTACCTGCTGAACAATGTCAGTTAGCTGAAATGAACAGGAGACTGGTGAATAACACTGCATATACAGCCAATCAAAGGGACTCTGTTTCTTTTCTTTGTTAGAGTGGGTCCACTAAACAACAAAGGCATGAGCACATGCTCTTCAATCAGTTCTATTCAATCAGTCTATACATTTGTTTGTGAGGCAGCAAGATGGAAAGACTACATGAACATGGGCTACGGCCATGGAAGCTTTTGCGGCTCTGGAAAGATCATCCTAATAACTCTTCATATGGTTTCACCAATTTGCTAAAAGGGTGGTGTATGTCAGTCACCTCAAATATGCGCATGAGAGCCCCTCTTATGAATTCAGAGATGTTTGTTTTTCCAGTGTAGGTTTCAAAAGCTATTTCTGAAATGAAGCTTAACACTCAGCAAAAAAAAAAAGGAAGCACTCCTTTTTTTTATTTCCCTCAGAGTGTTAAAAATTGCTCTCGGGAAGAGTTTGTTTATAGTTGAGAAATGACTGAGAATTAAAGCACCTAATGAGCAAGAATATGGATGCATGTAGGTGAGGCGAGACTCAAGATGTTTGTTTATGTTATGTTGATGCTCCTGTGCCTGTACATATAATGAGATGGCATGCTTTCTGTGTATTGTCAGTATGATTTCCATACATATTTGTCTATGTATAAAAGAGACAGAGCTTTTCAAATATGCGTGTTTTCCATTAGTAAATGCAGCTAAGTTGTTATGCATAGTATTATGTATTTAGTTTTGTTGTTTGTCTTCACTTTACAAAATCCAAATCCAACCAGAGGTCCATTGGCACTTGCCATCACTGTTTCAGCCCTTTTCATGTTTAAGCTACACATGTTCTAACCTTGATTTTAAACAGCTGTAAAAGTGGATAAATAATGAATGGTGTTAAGATGTGTGCTTAACATCACTAGAACATTTAGCTAAGACAGTAGAATGGGTCAGTATTATTAATAAGGTATCATTTTCAATTTCAACTTATTTAAATTTGCAGCATAATTGTGAGCGTGAGATCATTACCTAATTGAAAGGTTTTAAAGTGAACATGTTTTATATCAACCGCATGCGATGAAGCCAGTAAAAAAAAGACCAGTGCACAAATGGCTTACTGTTAAAATGCCGTCAGTTTGCACAAATAAAGTATTTAGACAATTTCTTTTTAGACAACTTTTTAGTTCAATGTGTGAATATTGGGTTTGTTTGCTGCACTTTTATGTTATAGTTGTGGTTCTCACACATGTATGTGTAATATATTTGCAGTACAGTATGTCATTTGCACAAGTGAAAACTAAAAATATAATCTAGAAACGTTTGCTTTTTAAAACGTTAGGACCCCAAACTCCCATTCTGAAATTGTACATTTTTTTTTTTATATAAACATATACAAAGGGTCTGACATCTTTGTTAATTTGACAGCTCATGATGAAATAAACTAAAAGATAGCAGAGACAAAAGGGCAGGGAATGAATAATGGCTTAGATTTCAGACATTAAATGAAATATGTTTTGTAGATCACTAACTTGCATATGCATGTGGTTTATTCTATTGATGAACACCCTACAAACTGACACAAGTGATCTAAAATTAATTGTATTCTTTCAATCTTTCCAGGGCGTCTGACTTTTAAATACGTATGGGGGCGCAAGTCACTTCACTTCAAGCATTTCTTTTCCACTGTTTGAAAAAACTTTCATCATGGTTAGGTATGCTCATAAAAAATGCAATTTGGTGGTTGCCATTCTCTCATTTTCCTAAGACATTCTTATGTTGTGCAGAAGAAGTTTCAGTCGACGCAGAGTGACATCACTCTGGCTCATGTCACAGCATTCACAACTGCTCTTGTGTAGCAAAGACCCTTATGTGTCTCCCCAATCAGACGATAATGAATGGAGCAATTAGTGGTGATTAGTATGTGCTTTGTGACGCTTCCCATTTCCAATTTATCTTGCAAGAATGTTTGAGTTATCAGACCCCCTCCGGACATATGATGATGGTGATGGGCAGCCACATACACTGCATACACTGTCTGTGTGTTCACCACTGCGCTTGGCGACCGCAAGGGTGCTATGATTAGGTGTCTGTCTGTTCTGTGGCCAGGATGGAGGACATGCATGCCTCCCAACAAAGGTACGGACACTAAAACACACAGCACAGCAGCAAAGGTTAGCAGCAAACATGACACAAATGCAATCCTGTGGCCTATTTGGTGTGCCAAATGAGGCTTGATGAGGAGGAAGGATACTGCCACACCATCCAATGAAGGATAGTATTGATTTAGTCATACCTTACTTGTCCACTGCATGCACGGTTCATTACGTTACTCAAACACTCTATGAAGGCCTCATTAGATCCCCCTCGTCCTTGTATAATTCATGTTGACTGTTGGCTTCTGCAGACTCACTGAGTGTCAAGGTTGTTTCCATCCGATCTGTGACCCAGAAGGGCTGGCTGTCCCACAGGATAGACGGATATTTGTTTTGGAGTGCCTGTTGTGTTTGATCGGGATGGGAGGTGGAGAACAGATAACGGGTCTATTGGATGTGCCCACAGAATAATTGATTATTGTCCTTCTGCTGTGTGTGACCTCTTAAGGTGGCACTGCATCTCTTCCTTAGAAATCTGTTTCATTGTGCCATAATCTCACTTGATATTATGACGAGATAAGAAGCAAAAGGGGGTAGTGGGAGGGTTTGATGTAACCGCCTTGATTTGAGATTAAAGTGAGTGCTTATGGTAATGATACAGACTACTAGGCGATCCATTGAATGTTGTTGTCTGGCAGGGGCACATCAAACTAATCACTCGTAAAAAAAAGTCGCTGATCGTAACATTGTCAATATCCTGCACATCACCTTGATCGCATCTTTCAAACTGACACTTTCTTATTTAAAACGAAAGGAAATCCATTCTGGGTGTCAAAAAATTCTGATCTCTTCCGCTTGACAATGAGTTTGGTGCTGAGCCAAGCCACAGGGGACCACATGCACAGATTTGAAGACGTTCTTGGGTAAAGCACAAGATAAAATACAAGTGTATGGTAAAGCAATTTCGCAAACACACATTTATGGGGGCATGTTATGATTTGGACTTCTCTATTTGCCAGGGCCAACGGTCTACAAGGGATCAGGTGGTGATCTAATTTGTGAAGCTCTACTTTAAGAAAACTCCAGATTAACTTTGCAGGTAGTCACTCCATTCCTCAAGGGCTGGTTGACATGACTAAATCATAGCTTTTTGTTGAGCATCTGGGAGAAATAGAAATGCTGCTATCTAATTAAACCATAGCTTGCACTTTCATGTCAAGCAAATATATCCTCAATAGCCAGAAGCTGAATGTACTGGAGAAATATGGAGGTGAGAGCCAACTAAGCCCAGTGGAGCAGATCAAATCCTTAAATTCAATCCTTGGATAAACCGGTGATCCTTAGAATTTTCATACCTCACGTACGAGTTTGGCAAAGCATTAAAAAGGTTGAGAATCATTGTGATAGCATTTGTTATGCAGGGCGAGCTTCCATTATTCCCACTGGCTTCAATCGGTGGTCTTAATGTCCATTTCCCTATATGCGACTGTCTATTTTTACCATGCTGCTATAAAGACTGATGGCCTGCTTGGTTAATTAAATCAACTCGCCAGGACTCCTGAATTAACATTCTGAACTAAAATATTACATGATTTAACTACACCATATTGCTGCTTAATTTAACAGATTAAATGTCTAATTACCATCATGTATGAACAAGGTTGTGATTCAAATTAAACCTGATATGATGTACCGTCAGGAATAGTTCTGATTTAACTGCATATTCAAACTTGTTTGAATTTTGATTATTAATGAAATGTTGGCAGCGCTTGGGAAAACACACATGACGGAACATGTAATATGTGCAACATGACAGAGGCAGTTAGAAAAAGAGACACACAGCACGAGGAGGTTTGTTGGCCGTTAGAGGTAATACATTTTTTTTTAATTTCAAAGCCTCAGTCAGGTATGAAACGGGTATCAAACCATTTCAAAATGTCCACTGTGAGGGGAGCAAAAGGATAAAACCGTAAAAAAAGAAGAAGAAAAAACACTCATAGCTGGCACTCCAAGTCATGCTGGTGCAGTCCATACTAAACAGGCTTGACCTCGATCATATTCCCTTGACTTCTTCTAACTCCCAGTGGCGAAAAGTTGAAGTGAAGTTATAAGAGAGCATTACCCTGCTTAGTTCTCCTTCTCTTGGCACTGCGGCAATGCTTGGTCATTTCACTTTGCAATGCATATTTGATCAAAATGGTAGGGTGTCCATTTCAATATTCTTCCGTTTCAAAGTCCTCTTAATGGAAAAATGCATTGGTGCAATGTCTGTAAATGCAAGCTCATATGCAAATCTACATGTGGGTTTATATTAAACCAATTGTTTAACAATCTTAACATTATTTTTTAATGAGTTTCAAAAGTTCTATACTTTCACTCATAGGCTGCAGCAATAGGTTGTCTAACATTATTAAACTTTGTATGAAGGTGTGAGAACTTTTCTTTGTACTTGATACAAGTCCAAAACTAATTTCCATTTCCCTTGATCAACTTCAAAGGACAGTTGTACTTTGATGAGTCTTAAGGAGTTAAAGTTTGTAAAGTTTACTGTGATCATTGGATTCTGACTTCTGCTTTGGTGGGTATAGAAAAGCTATTAATAATGCATCTCGAAGCATCATCTTTATGCTGTGAGGAATTTGCATATATATTGGCTTATCATGAGATTATTATCCCAGCAGCCATCACAGCATTCATATGCAATGAGTAAAACATTACAAAGTTGTTTGTGAATCACATGACACCAGTTAAGAGATATTAGCTAATATAGGGGGATATTGAATGCTAATTTTCTAATCTGTGTTGTGCACCTTGTGTTGCACTTGGATCATTTTAAAATGTAATACTCAAGATATACTCAACTTTTAGAAAAAAAAGATTGGTTCAAAATTATTAAAATATATCATGTGATGTATTGACTTAATGGTCTCTTTAGATTATGCTTCCCTGTTGTGAAGAAGTTATTTTCTCATGTGGCCACACAATAAAAGATGAGGGTCCTCACTACGAGCTAACATGAGCAGCCTGTATGGACCAAACTGTGTCTCCTGTAAGAAATACTGTAAAAACAGACACAAACCTTGTCCGTCCCTACAATACACAGAGACTGAAGCTAAATAGAAAGGGTCTGAAGGTCGCTGCATCATCTGTGTCAAATCAACATGTACTAAAAAAATAATCAAGTTGTCAGATTTGTGCAAACCAAAACAGGGCAAAAGTTCAGTTTGTTTTAAGTTTCTGCATAAGTGCCTACAAGACCAATTATGGAAGATACATATGTAATTAGATTAGATTCAACTTTATTGTCATTACACATGTACAAGTACAGAGCAACGGAATTATTATATTAATATCATTATTGTATTATTACATTGTATTTATATTAACTTCAACCATTTATACCCACAATTATGACTCTGGGGACCTTTTAGATATGAACATGTGAGTTTTCTGATTCAACAGACTTACAAACGTGCATACCTATCCTCATTCCGCGATGATGATATAGCACTAATACAAAAATCCTCAGTTCATCAGACCAACTTCAAAATGAATACCAACTCTTAAGTCATGGCTGAGTGACCAATATAATACTTCTGGGATAAAATAGACTAAAAGGGCACTGCCTTGAGGAAATCCCTGCCCAGAGAGGGCATCATAATCCTGTAAGATTACTAAGTATTAACTTGGTTGAGGTCAAGAGTTCAGACAACATTGAACTCTGCATTAATACCTTGGTGGACCATTCAACTAAACCTTGAGGAGAGTTTTTCAAACACATTTCAGCAGTAACATCATCAATCCATATGTGAGGGTGAATAACATTTTACTAGAAATGTATGTCCGGGGCGGAATAGGTTCACGGGTCTTACTTAAATGACAGTGGTACACATAACGCAACTGAATGCAAGACCACATTTCTACTCTTTCAAGACCTTTCTTTTTCCCCTCGCTCGCCACCTCAGGTTCATAGAAACAGCACTGTGACAAACTGTCAGCAAACATCAAATCCACTGTGTGCTGTTGTGCGGTGTCAACAACACAGAAAGCTCCACTCGCCCACAATCCGTCAACCGTGACGGAGGGACATCAAATAGCATGGCGGATTCCACATTTATCACAAAAACCTGCACAAGGAGACTACTGCTGCAGCCCACCTCTCTTCTTCCACCAAATGTCGTGCTCTCACCTTTGGTCAGCCGGAGTAGTTGTGTTCCTTCTCTGCATGTCTGTCACTGCAATCGTAATAATGTATGTATACACGCGTACATAAGCATGCATATGCACATGTGAGCATGCTGTCAGTGACGCTTTGTATCATTACAGTATCATGCGCAGACACAGGACGCTCACAGCATCCCGTGTGTGCGGTGTCTGCTCCTGCACACGACAGCAGCCATTGTGCGCTATTGTATTCATACTCTCTCAAATGTCAAAAGGTCTGCGGCTCTGTGGCGGCGAGTTAAGAACCCACGGGTGGAATAAAACCACATTGCATCTCAAGAGCTTTAGAGCAACCCTTGTGTCTAAATGTTCATGGGCCTCGTTAAGTGATTGTGGAATCCGGTCTTGCATTTACAGGACTTCTTAAAAGGCATTAGTTTCTCTAGTGTTTTAAAGAGGTTTAACTAAAGTACTTGGAAATGAACTGCAAGGACAAAGGTCAGCTTAAAGCACAAAGCACCATGAGTCAAAGTTGATAACTCTCTTGGGAGTAACTGGTAAATGAGTAACAAAGGACACCAAGGGTTAATGTTGCTAATAGACACTTCTAATTAAATCAGTAAAACCTCATCTGGCCTCATTTAACTCGATGGAGGTTGTCTGCTCCATCCGTGACTTTTGTAAAAAAATAGAAAAAAGAATTAGCGTTGTGGTATTTATTATCCCAGCATTCATTTGATCCAATGTTGATGTGCAGTAATAAATACATTTTAATTTTCCTTTATATTGCTAAATGTTTTAGGGCGATGTGGACATTTCAAATCTTATATTTACTTGATACAACACAACAGATTTGATACAAAAACAGTTCCATTCATCAAAATGTTGGCATCATCTCCCGGGTGAAGCGTATCCATCCTGCTGCAGCTGACCTGTTCTGACATGGAGAGGTGTCTATCGAGGCATAAGAGGCTTGTTATTTTCCCAGCAGGCACCTCATTAGAGTTCCTATGACCTTTCACAATTGAACAGACCATCGGTCGCGTAACGTTTTGAATACAGATATCCATTTCACTGACATTTTTCACGAAACAAAGGACATTCTGTCCTGTTGTGAGGAAGTGTGGCCAAGCTGAACATTGGTTCAGCCTTGCATGGATCAATTAGGCTGCGCCTCTGGCAAGTTTGGTTTCTGTTGGCTAAAAAATGCCTCAGGATTACTAGGCCGAATGTGGCTTTTCTCAACAAACAAAAAAAGTCATTACTTTCCAAGACACTTTTCTGATGTGTCAGGTATTTCTACTTGTTAACTGACATTTGTACAATATAAATTAGAGCAAACAGACAACTTAACTACACACTACTCTATTTTTTATCCTTTTTCTATCTGCCATTTGCTAACGGACAAATAACATAATTATGTTGTACCCGTAATTTGGATGAAAGTGAAAACTTAATTGAGTTCAAATATAATTAAGTTATAGGACTACCATCTGTTTTATTTCTTGTAACACCATGTTTAAAGCGCCTATAAATTATGAAGTCAGGTCAATAAAAGAAAATCTAGTCCTTCAAGCTTCAATTGCACTATTCCACTCAAAATCACATTTTAATAGCTGCAATGAAAAACTTGATTCGTGGCCTGCTTGCTTCTTCCACGATGAACCAAGAAGGGCTGAAATCGTTCCAATTATCTCCACTGCTGCTATTGTGTCCTGTCTCTGTCCTTGGTAGGCCTGCTATTTTGCATCGTGCATATCATTAGCAGTAAAAAAAAAAAAAAAAGCACTTCACAGTCTCTGCAGTAGAGATTTGTAACCTACTGCAGACGACCTTCACCCAAACCAAGTGCATCATTCTCACATTCAGGTCACAGTATTTTTACCCACATTTTTATCTGTACATCGTTATTGCACTCTTTTTGGTCTCTTTTGTTACAGTATACAGTATTTATTTTGTGTATGTATACCAAGCAGTACTCTTGTGATTACAAGGCTAAATATATAGAACCCAATTTTAAATTGATGATTGTCAAAAATGATGATGTATGTGACTTCTTTCCCCTATTATGGTTTGATTTAATATCTCGCTTGAGCTTGCTTCAGCACATTTATCTGATTGAAGAATGTCCCTGTGCCAACCCACACCTGCTTTTTGAACTTTCCCTTGGCCACAACTAGACTGCTGCTGTTTATCTGTCATGACTTCACACTGCATCTCTCAGTTCACCTCTGCTCTACTAAAAGGAGCTAATGGACTAACGTGGCCCAGTGATACAGTGGGCCACAATGGTTTAAGATCTGTGTGATATGGTGGGATGCACACATAATGGCAAGGATCAGGGACAGTCATCTAGATTGAAAAAAAATGCCCTTGGATGAGTTAGTTAACAAGAGGCTCTCTTCTTATTTCCAGATTGTCTTCCTCTGGCATCTGCAGTAATTGACTCTCAACCATGAATTTGAAAATGTTGGTAACTGTTTTGATCACAGACTTAATTGCAGTTATATTGACATGAGTAGTGGAGAAGAGGTATGTATTTGTGTTGTACAAATACTTGCATTATTGTTGCCATATGATGTTAATCTTGGCAAATTATTCTCACAATACAACATGTTAAATTCAGTTGAACCAAATCATCTGGACTCTCCATAACTACGGCGTATGTCATTTGTTAAACCCATTTCTACAAATAATGGAACACTAGCTGACCATGGCACCTGTTCTTAAATGTATTTTTCTAAAAAATATTTATTTTTTCTCCCAGCAATGCTGAAATCAAAAGATATTTTTGAGAAATTTGGACATTTGGGTAAAATGCTTCGCTACAACACCAGTAAAAACACAGTAACACTATTAAAAAGGCATAAACCGTTTTCCAGTGTCACAGCGCCATCTTTTCCCAGCCGACACATACAATCCGACAGCAGCTGCTTATGGCTGTCGGCTCTGACTAGGTCTACGATGCTACTGTCCAAGCTCACTTCACATTTGGGGTTAATCTCTTTCAGGAAAGCAAAACTACGTTGTATTATTCCACTAGTTTGTTAAGGTGTTCTGATGCCGTGCCCAGCACACTCATAGGCAACTATTCAGAATACGTATAATGTGAAATCTGCCTCCGTTTTAAACAGAAACATTTTATACCACCACAGGATGGAACTAGATCAATATATGCAATAGTTTATTTTCAATTTCATGCTTTTCTGTTTCCATCAAAATGTGTCAGTGGGTGATAAATCCCATCCCTCTCTAATGCAGTGTCAACAGGATTTGCTGACTGAATCCCTGCTGTCATTCTCACATCATAAACATATTCAGGCTACTTATTTATCCTTCATGTGCTAATCAGGGTCATGACTTCGGAGTAAAATGTGACAGACAGGGAAAGTCTTGCCGTTTTTTTTGTTTTTTTTTCTATTTTATTCGGGGAGACCTGACGATGAAACAAGAGATTCTGATGTAATATAATAAAATTCATGGAATGGTGTTTTTTTTAGTGACTGTGTCGCTGCATGCAAGTACCTGCTTTACTATTTATCATATGCATATCTTCAGCAATATTCTTAAGAGTATAACTTGTATGCACATGGTCCAGTTTACTCCCTCTTGGAATTGCTTGATAGGCCTGCAAGATTATTTTTGAATACATGCTCCTGTATCAGACTAATTTAAATGCAAAGCTGATTCACTGCTTTCTTTTCCCCTTAAATATGCATGTTTTAGGCAAAGAAGCACAACTAAGCTATTCACACCCTTGGGACCTGAACAGACTTCAAAAGAAAAGCATGATTTACTTGGCCATTTCCAACAGAACCAAACAGAACAGGAAAAGATAACATTTGTGTTAAATTGCAATGAAACAATGAATTTTCCTCAACATGTTTCTATACAGAGACGTTTGATTCTGTATATATATATATATATATATATATATATATATATATTAAATAAATAAAAAAGTGTAAACTTTGATAGTACTTTCAATGACCCTTTGCATTATTTCTCCCCGGACCCAAAGCAATATCATTGGGACAATGTAGCAACCCAGCAGATGATGGTTAATTAAAAATAAATCAACATATTTGCTTTTTTCTGTGGCCTGGTTTATAACTGCAGAGGAGTCCTCATCTGACTAAAGTGACCCTGCCTTTCTTATGAAATGGATGAAAATGGGCTTTGACCCTAGGCCAACATTATGATGATTGGCCTGACAAGTTAAATTCCTCCCTCGAGGTCCCTAATACAACCTCAATTAAACTGTCCCAGTCCCTGGACAACCAGAGGCAAGCCAGACTCTCTGGTCTCCAGTTTATTACAGCCCATCATGTGTGTGCAATGATGCCTATTTTTGTATCTAGACATTTTAATTTCACACGCTTTCAGTTTTGGCTGGTAAAAATCAGTCTTTGATTCATGAGATATCCAACGCATCAGTGGAGAATCTTCATTAGAAATGCATCTTACCGCTACTTTCCATTTTGAATTGTGGTCCATTCCACAGAGTGGTTAAAGAAGACCATGAAGTAGAAATAACAGCATCATATTTGGGGAGAAAAGTTGATTTTTAATTTCAGCCACTGCAGGAGCCAATCCTTTTAAAAAAAAATTATAATATTGTGATCAAGCCAAATATTTTTCCCCGTGAGAAAATTAAACAGAAGATCATCTTTCTCCATCTTCCCCTCTGCTGAATTAAATGTATGGCTTTATTGTGTTATTCACCACTGTGGCTCATTTTGCATTATGCCATGGAGTTTTAATGAACTCAGTTTGAGGTGAGCACTGATGCAGTTTGCAGAGATGTATTTTCCTCCTTTAGTATTACCACCTGCAACCCACTCACTCCTCAGACACTTTGTTTAACTAAAGGAGAGCAGAGAGGGAAAAAGAGAAAGGAGAGAGTACGAGCATTATACAAAGAGAAAAACACCAAAAGAGCACCAGCACAAAAATAACTGGGAATAACAAGAGATAGTGAATCCTAAAATCAGCAGTACAATATTATTTAAAGCTCTTCTCTCATGTCAGAAAGTTCAGCAAGACCCCAAAGTGGTGTTGAATGTGCATCTCAACAACTTATAGGGGCACAATGACATGTTTGTCTTGTATACCTGGCCGTGTATATTGTGTATTTTAAGGACTGCATCTTCATAGTGACAGATCAAAACCAAAACAGTGTCTTTTCAAGGCGCTAGTCCACCTAAAGGCAACAAGGACAGATTAAATGCTCCGGCATATTCAACAGGTTCCTCAACTCTACTGGGGGAATGAACACCATTCTCTCCAAAGATATTCCCTAATTTGGGGACTTTGTGCACTTCACGCACGCTTCAGACCGGATGTACTCATTATTGTTCTAGCGTGATTAGACGTGAGTTGAATAAAAAAGTAAATAAGTTGAGGAATCTAATTATTATTTGTATTTACACTCTTCACGGCAATTTGCGGATGTGGGATAACTGTTATCTCTTTTTCTAAGCACTGCTTTTACATTACATTTCATTTAGCTGACGCTTTCATCCAAAGCGACTTACATGTTATAGAGTAGACCGTAGACACAGCAACGGTGAGCAATTAGGGTTAAGTGTTTTGCTCAAGGACACAACAACACGGACTGGTTGAGCGGGGTTTGAACCACTGATCCTCTGATTGAAAGTCAGACCTGCTAACCACTGATCCACAGTCACCCCATTCTTGTCATCTTATCTGTCTCCATATGAGCTTTTTAAACAAAATCTTTGATTACTTCTCTGCTGTTTAACAGGTATAATGTGATGAATTAATGATACAAGGGCTATAAATAGACAGAGCTGTGTGATATATATATATGTGTGTGTGTATCTGTATGTATGTATGTGTGTGTATATATATACACACATACATACATACATATGTACAGATACACACACACAGATTGTGTTGCTCCATATATGTATTTTTATATGATAGAGAGCATAGTCATAGATTATCTGGTTCTCTGGGAATTAACTGGGTTAAGATCTGATGACTCAGGGTCCCATTATATGATTCAGATGTAAATCATTTAGTGACCCCTTACTCCCTTGTATTGTGGTATCGTCATGGGTTATGTTTCTTCAGTAATTTCTGTACGTTCTTCCTCTAATCACTTGTCACATTGTAGTTCCTATTTTAATTATGTCTATGAGTATACAACTGCAGCAGCATCATGTAATTAATATCCAAAGACAATGGGGAGGAATATCACAGCAAGACATTGGTTTTACCTCTCACTCTACAGAGACTTATCTCATTTCCTCATTGTGTCGAGCCGCTCTGAGGAGGAACTCTGGTACGGTGCTTTGCATTGTAATATCTTTCCAGGTCAATTGATATTCTGCCTGAGCCTGGGGATAAACACAGCTCTTGCTGCCTCTCTCATTTACATTCTGACCAGTTTATAATGCTTTAAAGAACAACACAAATCTGTTTGTATAGGGAGAGACCGATCCGTTCCCCTATCAATTCCAGTTCTAACACACTGTTATGTTTTAATCAGTTATGATGATGTTATTACCCTCAGCATTGCCTCCTCCCTCTATGCCCATCATCATCCGTACACCTGGTGACCCCCGCACTGATGAAGCCGCTCTAAATGGGATTCAGTCACCCCGCCCCTGGAAGGCCCACGTCTGTAATTAATCCCTCAATGTTTTGAAACACAAACAGCCTTTGAATGCCCGTTAGGAGTTCAAATGTAGAAACTCATGCTTTGGGGGATGTTGCTTTTGAATAGTTCAGTTGATAATGTTTCACTTTAAGGTTTTGTTGTTTGTGTTATTAAACTTTTGAAAAAAGTAGAAACATTAAATTGAAAAATGCTATTTGTACAATCATTAAATTATACATAATAATTATTTAAGTGATCACAGTTACATAGGAAATTGTTGCACATGGCATATTAAACGCATTCGTCAAATGTGCCGTATATTGTTTTAGTGACGATTAGGTTATAGGAATGAAATAATTTGGCAAGGGAGTAGTATTATGGAGTTTAATAATGCCATTCTTATTATTATCATCATTTTTTCATTAATTACTTTTTTCAGTCAATAGCATTAACACATCTACATTTTGCTGACGTGTTTATATATATGGCTTTACATTTCCTTTATTAGATCATGTTCCTGGAGCTGTCTTATTTTGCAAGTGAGAACTAAAAAATAAATAAACAACATGTTGGCGGCATGTGAACAACAAATCAAGTTGTTTTCATTTTATCATCAGTTAACTAAAAAAAAAGAGAACACTGAAATGGAATCAAGCTGTCAAACTGCTTATGCAACACAATGAACAAAAAGTAATAAAGCGGCGCCCACGGGACTGTGTCTATACATTTATTCATCTCTGAAATCACAAAAGCAGACGCAAGTATGAAAAGATGGACAAACAGACACAGATCAAAAGAGCATCTGTATGCCAGATACAGGGACACATGCACAGTTCAACCACTATGCATGCACATGCTCACTTGTTAGAGTAAACATGCACACATGAACAAACACGTCGTAGTACACCTCGGGCACAAGCCACATTTACACATTTTACACTTTACAGGCTGTGTTCAAAGGAGACAAACAGGTCATCCGAACCAACATTAAAGGCCAATCTCTGCAAATCCATATAATCTCCTGCATTTGACCAATTACCCCCATGTATGGGCAGCACTGAGGCAGAGACAGGGACAAGCGTAAACATTGGCAAGCTTTGATTCCTGCCTTTTGTGGCCACTATTACTGTAGCCGAGCTTCACAGATGTCAGCCGCTTGATTAATCCTCCCGTTGGCTGACTCCCTTAGATTTTGCTGTGTAGTGTGTGTTCTTTCCAAATCCAACCCTCCTCCAAATGTGCAGTACAAACAACAGCAGCAAAGCTAGCTATCCACTAAATCACATCAGCAAAAAAAAAAGAATATGCTAAACATCTGAAAATTTGGGGAAGAAATATCTCAAAACACTTAACCTTTTGCCCCGCACCAATGTTTTAGCCAAAATTGCGGATGCTTTTTTCTCTCATATTAAATCCTGATTATCTCCTCATTCACAAGGTCTATTTGAAAAATGTAAAAAGCTATAAAATACAGAAGACCCTTGTGAAGATAGATAATAAGGCCATATATGTGTTAGTGGTATATTGGTTTATGATAATACACATACAAAAAAAAAAAGTAAAAAGATGTATTTCTTGAAGAAAAATTCTGTTAAAAGTTAATTTGTATTACCTTACACGTCGATATGAACACTTTTTATAGATAGCTCAATATTGTAGGAGTATCTGTGTGAAGTTTGGCTTTGATTGAGTGAAGTTAAGTATTTGTAATAATTATCTTAGTTAAGTAAATGTCGAGAACTCATGTTAACTCCGCTCAAGCATGAAAGTTCCCACAGTCCTCCTTGGCCTTAGCTTTCAGTAGGGAGCAGGAAGGCCTGGAATATTCATATTTCAGCCATAAGTAAGTAAATTTTCATATTTCTTGCTGGACACAAATGACATTCCTGGGCATATCTTTGTGATGCTTTGTGTGAGAAAATTGATTTTTTCTTATATTTTTTTGATATGCTCAATCCCAGAGGCTGAATCCAATTTTCCAAGATCGGGTCTGATGGGGCCTGCAAAAACATGGTATTTCAAGAGTGCTATTGAACACTGTGAGGCAGGGGCGTGGTTAGCGCACCTGCAGCAGCTGAGGGAGAGAGAAACTCGCTCGGACCAGCTGTGGGGAGTGAGTAATCACGAACCACAGCTGGGTCCAATGAGCGCGGGGGCGGGGAGTGCGGGGATAAAGAGCCGCAGGGACGACAGAGAGGGCGTGCCTTGCAGAGAGAGCTCAGTGTGTGAGAAGAGTGCTGATGCTAATGCAAATAAAACCTGTTGAACCCGCAAGCCTACGTATCTGTACCATCTGTCCGGAGCCATGCACCACGCGGTAGGCAGAATCCATGCCACAAACACTAAATGCAGTGTGAGCTGAGTGCTTGCGAATGATCCCCATATGCCTGAGTTCAAAATGGACTCCAGACCTGTCTTCTGTTTCTGTACGGTGAAAAGCAGAGTAGAGAAATCTAACAGTCTCTGAGTAAACAAAAATTGCATCTAATAAGAGATACTATAATTATACATAATTCAACAAAGATGTTTACACCACCATATTGGCGATGCACACTGCATGAAAAGCCAATTATGCATGTATGTGTGTGTACGTTTGTGTACGTTTGTGTGTGTGTGTGAAATACCACTAATAATTGAGTGAGTCACACATTCTCCTGGGTGAGCAATAGTAAGAGTCAAATTGTGTAGCCTGTATGTAACAACAAAGAGAGGCCAGAGCATGAATTAATCAACGCTGTACACTGCAAATGGTGAGCACAACATTCAGATGGATCAGCCATTTATTGCAGACAAAGGAACTGGATGAGGGAGTGTAAAGAAAATTGAAGATAACCTGAAGGTGCTGTGAAAACAGGTAGACAAACTGCATGAGAAGGCTTGATGCGGTGGAAGGGAGCAGAGATGAGTGATGATAAGTGGCTATGCATCTGTGGAGACTCTGAATGTGTGTGTGTGTGTGTGCGCAACTGTGCGTGTGTGTGTGTGTGTGTGGGAGAGATTGGCTGCTGGAGTGAACGAAGGGTGCAGATGAGCAGAGCAGAGGTTGAATATGGTGCAGAGGTTTGATTAGGTTCTGGGGCCTCGCTTGTGTAGCTAAATTAGCGTGCATGGATTTGTGTGTGTGTGTGTAGTTGATGGCATGGGGTGAAGATAGAGTGAGGGTCTAAACCAGGTGGCTGTGTTTTAATAAATGTAGGGGAGCTTGGATGACAACGGGGAGCTTAAAAGGGTTGGGCTTGGATGACAGGACGAAGTTCGAGAGAAAATATAAAAGTCGGGTATCTAGCAGTAAGGGTTTATTGTTTTTGTGCATTAATACTGAAATCCTTGCTGAGAATAATCACTTGAGAATAATCACCACATAAACATGGCATATAAAATAATTCAGCTGTGGTAGTGCGAGAAAAGTGAATGTTGCCAAACAACTCAGATTAGGGAATGGTGTTTTTATACTTTTGTATACAAGTGCATCATAAATATGCATAATTTAAGAGATAAAAAGAGATAAAAAACAAATTCAAATGTAAATAGCAAAAGGAATTAGAATAAACACGACCAAGCAAATATTTTTGGAGCACCATTATAATGAGTGTTTTCATAGGAGCTCATGCCTTGATCCCCCATAATTTGCTTAATGCATCTAGGTCACTACATCAGCTGACATTTGTTTGTATATGTATATAGTTTTAAAAAGGCCAGATGAAATCAAGGGCCTATTATTTATGCCAGGTGAAATCAAACAAATGGAAACATGTGTTTGTCAGCTGCAATAGACTTGCTGTAATTATTTTATTAGACAACGCAATAATGGTGTTTACAGTCAACGGTAATTTGAAAAGTCTAACTGATACCTTACTTATGCAGAAAAACAGTGTGCAGGTAGATCAAGCATAAAACACATTAGTTCGGTTCAATTTGGGGTCATAATTGTGTCTGCCAACTCTCTGGCTGCCTACAAGTGGAGGAACAGGGTAAAAAGGCAATAATAATAAAGCATAAATATTGAGAAATCAATGACAAATAATGGAACACTAACATTGATAAGACAATGGGTTGCTTACGGGTGAGGGTTAGAGCCAACAGAAAGCCCCCAGGACATTTGGCGAGGCAGGAAGTGCAAAGGAAAAAGGATATGAAGGTATAGTGGGATTTAGTTCACTTGGGAGGAGAGGTAGGAGAGGTGAGTGGAAGCGGGATGCATGAGGAAGGATGGGAGGGGTGGAAGAAAACGAGCGAGAGACAGGAGGTAGATTGGGGAGCAAAAAGGAATGGCGGTCGGAAGGAAGTTGGGAGAGAAAGAGGGAGACATAAGGTGAGGCGGAGGGAGAGGCAGGGGTGTGTAGAAGGCGGACATCGCTGGCACGGTGTGGCTGTGTCCTGGCGAGGCTGCGGGACGGAGCAGTACACCTGCTCTCGGTCCAGTCCCTGTGGATCTACAAGCAGACTGCCATCGCTCACACTCTAACACACATTCACTAATCGCATACAGTACACACACAGAGAGGGATGCTGTCATGCATATATTTTGAGTTTGCATCGACGAGTCCTCAAAGGACAGGGACATAGTGTTGTTTCTGTTTTACCTGAAGCTGTTGCATTTTTTTTTCTTTTTTGGTTATGAAACATCAAATTATTAGTATCAACAGCATCTAAAATCCTAATAATTAATGAATCCTTTATTCAAGTGTAAGACGTATTCCCTTTTGTTTCTGATCCTTACAACTTGGTTCAAAGCATTCTTTGATTTCCTTAATCAATTCCCTAAGTCCTTGACTTCCTTCCATGTTTGAACAAAACCCTGATGAGTATTTAAAGACAGTGAATAGCCAGTCGTTTGACCACATTCACCTTCTGCTGATGATAAAACGCAGCTTAAAGTTGACCCCTTTCACCCCAGATGAGTAATAACAATAATTCACAAAACTCCTAAACACTGAAATAATCTCTAATGTTAGCGTTCTGTAACGCACACTGCTGGAGCAGACGTTTCTAATAGGCTCGTGAAATATTACTAACTGATTGTTATCTTGAGTATTAAATAGAAAAGTACGCCCATGCTGAGAGACACGTTACTGATTAACATGCACAATGGTTATGTTAATCATTATGAATTAAGCTAATTAAAACACTCAAATCAAATAACAAATCATTTGTATCCCAACTAAACCACTTGATATAGCATTTGGGATTTAGTGATATGAACATTGATAATTCCTTAATAATATGTAAACATATGCACAATGCACCAAATCCCTTTGGGTCTATGTTATAACATGTTCTGTCATATGTTGTTCTCCAGTCGCAGGCTTCACAAGGATTCACAAACAGACACACAGATGATGTACTGTCGAGCGTTCTGTGTGGGAGGGGTGAAAACCAAGAGCAAAACAAAGTGTATCAGAAAGATTCTGAATCTGATTGATTCCGTAGACCCTAATGTCTCACTCCTTTCAATAAGTAGAAAAAGTGACACTGCACTGTTGATGGCCTCCCGCCTTGAGCCATGCCAAAGGAAAATGACCATTGTGGACACAGGTTGTTGACCAAAGGCAATCTCCTCATTGTGTCCAAATAGCCCACAGAGATGTAAACATTACATGGAAGAATGGCCTACTGATCGACCTCAGAGATTGCAAAGTGAAGGTCAATGGTTTGTCCAACAGCCCATCAGAGGGGGGGGTGTGTGACCGTGTGAATGTGTGTGTCAGAGTGGGGGTGCATGCGATTGGAGTGGGGTAGGGGGAGACGGCGGTGGTAAATTGAACCACCCAGTCTCGAAAAGGACTTAAAAGTGACTGTCACAAAGGATAAGCTTGATCTCTTCACTGCTGCATACCTGTGGGTAGAACACACCACAACGGGCCCCAGGTGTTGCCCGTGATATCTGCCTTCCTAATCTCACTTCACAGACAAGTATGTGTTTGTAACTGCGGTTATGCTACGTAAATGTAATGTCGTATTACGTCTTTACAAAGAGCATGTGCGCCAATTGGAACCTTATCTTCGGAAAAAAACAACGTCAACCTTTCAGTATATTTAATAAATAACCGACACGGTAGTTTTGAATGTATTTTGTTTATTCTCTTCACTTCTTCGTCTCATTTTGCCTTCAGGGAAATCCATTTATTTCACCTAAGCACGAGGAACTTTAATCTAGCACAGCAATTACAGTAGTGCTACCTTATGTTTAAGTTATTAAGGCATTGTATGAATATGGGTAGAGGCTAAGTCACTTCAAATTTGTGGGGAAATGAGCACCATTTGCATAACTCACTTGGCCGTGCTTTGCAATTATGCCCCGTTCCAACACATGCTGCATCGTTCTGCATGTAAATTCAATTCGCGTGATAAGAGTACCTTATGAATATACAGTTAATTGGCAGCAAATTCCCCAGTTCAATTTTCAATCGTTCCGCAATTACCGGAGGAATCATAATGCCTTTTTTCTACTCTTCCCACTCTCTTTCTCTCTTTTTCCCAATAACAGAGCAAGACAAATAGCAAAACAATTGCTCCGTGGGCCGTATCTCCCAAATAGAAAAAGAAGAGAAAGAAAGAAAAAAAGATAAAAGGGAGAAGTGATCAAGGAAAAATGTGTGGCTCCTGCCTCCCAGTGCTATGCGCACACGACTGATACTGAGGGAGATTGCCGGCGACACGCCGTCTATGAGAGATCAAAGAGGTTCCTTGCTCTGCTTTGCATACCTCGAGCCCTATCAATAATGCATTTTCCTGCCCTACCTGTCGAGCACAGGGCCCCGAGTGCACGTACGCATACATGCACATAAACAATGGCCAACAGCAGTGCTTGGCATTTAACTACACTGTCTGCTGAGCGGTTTTAGGTGCAAAGATTGGTGCAGGTTGACAGCTACCTTGGGGCTAGTGAAGGAAGGTGAGATCTTTGGTTCGAAGGCGTTGTAACAGAACATGGTCCAGAAACTCAACAGTCATTTCTCTGTGATCAATCAATTGCCCATGAATTAGAAATTTCTCTCCACACAAAATGGGTAATGAACGGCAAATAGTAAACTTCTTCGGGTGAGAACAGGGGTTCACAGAAATACAAGGTGAATTTCTATTCATATTATTCATTGCAGTATTTGATACATTTTCCTGTGTGATTATGAATGATACAGTGGGAGTGCACAAATAAGACTGGTGGCGGTATAGCGTTCAGAGAGACAGAGGTTCTAACATTATGCTCACGTCCTTGGACCAGGTGGGGTAATTTAAGCCTAGAAAGGGAATAACTAACTACTTCAATAATCATTATTGTTGAGGTGACCTTGAACGAAGCACTTCACCCCACTGATTCCAGAGCAGCTGCTCATTGGCCCAGCAGGACTGTTCTTGCACTGGGCTGCTCACTGGTTGAATAAACCTTTAAAGGGAATCTGAAGGGTTCAAATTCAAATAATTAAAAAATAGATGAAAACACACCAGAGAAAAAAAAACTTACAACTAGTTCAACATTGACTAAGCTTATGAATTTGCCCATATATTATATGATATAAGATAGAGATTGACTAAGGATGTTTTGCAAATGCGTACTTTGTTAGCACACACTTGATAGTGTTGATAGTCCCACTGCTCCTAATTATTGCGCTATGACCTTTCCAGTACAGCATTGTGTGTCTAACTCCTCGCCCTCCCTGTCACCAGTGGCTGGATATTCATTACTGGTTTATATGCTGAGCCGCCACCATTGACTGGACTTACTTTGATCGATGGATTATTTGACTAGTTTTGCATGTTTACAGACATTTTCTAATGCATATTGTAAATGTTTAATTTCAAATAGAAACTGTCAAATGCTTTTTATCATCCAGATTGTTTTTCTGGCAAAGGAAATGGCAATACATGTAATCTTTTAGATTTTCCACAAAGGAAAACTTTTTTTTCATCTACTGTAGGTAGAACACTGACTATGGATGAGTACCTTTTGCAAACCTATTTAAAATCTCATGCAACCCCACTTCAAAAAATTCAAACTATACATTTAAGGCACAGAAATGGCATGGAGTCACTCTGAGAAAACAGCTCACGTAGGAAGATCCATAGGTCACTGGAGCATCGAGGTGCTTATATATACATAACATGCAGTTAATGTTCACACCATACATCCATGCACACAGTCACACAAATCATACTGTGTGTGAATGTGTAACGATCAGGACGAGAGCTTTCTGACAGAGCTATTATTTTTCCCCTTTCCCACATCACCATAAATACATATGGCCATAGTTGTGGATAATAGGCACGGTAAGTTTATACATAGCTTTGTGTCAGCACTGGCGTATACAGTTTGTTTTTGGCACCAATCAGCATTTTAAGCTATATATAACAGCCATTAAACTGCACTAGGCAGGAAACACCTTGATCCACAATTAGAGCCTCTTACAGTATAATGAGGAGATCATAAAAAGTGATGAACCTGATAATGATTAGGCTAATTTGTTTCCTAAATTAATGGAGTGAAGACATGCAGCCTAAGCAACAAAATATGTGGATGTGGAAATCAAAGTGTAATCACAAAAGTCTGAAAGTACTATGATGAGGCAGTATCTTGATGAAGAGAAAGGAAAAGTAGAGTGCCTTTATGATGTTTTCTAGTGCAATAGCTGGAAGGTGCGCTTCTTAGTTTTATTTCATTTAATATTGAGTTTCATGTTGGAGAAAGCAGAAGGGAAGCGGATCTTTAATGTCAAGGTACAATATCCCAGCATGACATTTTGAATTACTTCGTCTATTATTTCAGATAATCAGGAACTTGTCATCAAAATGTTTGCAATAAGAGAAAGTTTATTTTATTTCCCCCATCTGAGGAAGAGAGGAATGTAGACAATATTGCATTTATACTTCAGAACTGTTTCTATTGTCAGTAAATATATTATAAAGGAAAGTATGCCATATGTTTTAATAAACCATATTGTCTTGTTTCATCTGAGTTACTTTAGTTATTTTTGTTCAAAAGTCCAAATGTGACATTCCAGGAAAAGGTAGCAGCATATTAAACAACCCTTGCAATAAGTCCGAGCCTTGGGTGTATCACATTTCAATCCAGGGATGTGGTCTTCCTCTAGAAAATCACTTTAACAACTAATGTGATCTGCCCGACTGTCTGATGGTTCGTTGTAATTTGTCAATCACGCCACAGGAATGCCAAATAAGAAGGTACTAATGTGTTTGAGTTGAAGAGGGAGACTAAGCAGATGGATCTGTTCAAGTCAGATAATACAAGAACGTGAATTAGTTTACAAACAGATTTTACATTTTTTACCCCTTTTAACAGGTGACTGCTCCACTGTTTTTAATCAATTCAGAGTCTTTCGGGTAAAACAAAATCAACAAAGCTTGATTTAAACTTCCATCATGTATTGCTGGTTTAAGATTTTAAGTGTTTTTAGAGTTAGATTTGTTGTTTGTTTGCCCTCACACACATGCTTAAAACATATACTCTTCAGTCCTCTCTCTTGAAGGTTCGAGATACATCTTAAACTGTCCGTACAGATGGTGTGCATTTACGTCGCTCAATGTGTAATATAGACTTAAGCTAAGTGAATATTTCCTCATTCAAATTTACACACACTTGACTTCACCGCAGTTTCTAACATGACCTTAGATATCATCACAGAGCCAGACACATGTGCTGGAGACACACAGAGGACATACGCACTCAGTCATGCGTGCGCATGCACACACACACACACACACACACACCAGACCATACATATTAATGAGAGATCGACATCGTCTTCTGCTTTACCCCACTAAGCTTTTGCCCTTTTCTCATGTACAGCAAAGGACAGAGACTTTTACACACACACACACACACACACACACAAAAACTGCAGCATTGTTGTCCTGCTCACTTTATTCACACACACAAGCTGGCCCTGACAACAACAAATGTCAGTGAAGGCTGAAGAGTGCCCCCTGCTGTTACACTGAGTCCGAGGTCCGTCCACCTGGTCATTCCACTGCTCTGTCTCTCTATTAGCAGAGGCTTACTCCGAGGTGGATATCATACTGCAGCTGCCAGAGTAATAAAACCACAGGCAACCCCGACTGGGCAATAGAGGGAGACGAGGCTGGTAAAGTAGGTACGAGGATTTAGGCAATGGCCAGAAGAAGTGAGGGAGCAGCGAAACTCCAAAGAGAGGCAAGATAGAGTGATGAAAGAAGGCGCGTATAGGTAATTCCATGAAAGAGGGGAAGTCTTGGGGGAGTTGAGAGGCGTGCTGGGAAACTTGGCCAGAGACAGGGATCTGCAGGAGAAGATGGAGGGTCTGCAGAGGAGGGGATCAGTGGAGGGGAAAGGTTTAAGTACAGAGCATCAGCTGCCTTCCAGTACAGTTTCTGAAACCTATGAATCTATAGGGCCACATTATTGCACAGATTTCAGATGCATTTAACAACCTCCCACCCAGGGTAAAATGTTTATCTTACATCCTTCACAAGTACAGTGTGAGTCTCATCTATGCATCTCATCCGCTCCAGTAACTTCTCCTAAGCTCAGACAACAAACTAGCTCTTAATTAGATCAGAAAAAGCTCAACATTTCATTAGCAAAGGGCAGAGGACATGTAATGTGTTGTTGTGCAATAGCATAACAAGAAAGGCTTGCACAAAGCCTTCATCAGACTGAAACTAACTAAATTGAATAAGACGCAATATCACAGTTCAACACATCTCATCCAATTTCAAACAAACTGGCATCAATTGGTTTAGTCTAAAACAAGTGGGTGATGAAGAAGGCTCGATATTGGTCTTTAACAACTCATTGGCTTCATGACTGCATGGTCGTTATCTTGTTCTAAATAAGAAGGTTTTTGGGCTATTTCTTTTTCTTTGCGCCAGTCACATGTCACAGCAGAAAAAGCAAAGCTGTAATTAAAGCGGCACTAATCAATGCTTGTACGTCCAATGCCGTTGCAAGGGGTCAATAGTAGGGACAGACCACTAAGCTCTGCTGGTCCCCTCACCTCTAAATGCTTACATTTGCCAGATGGACAGAAACACAATGGTAAGTGAAAGCTAAGGTTGCTCTGCGTTTATGCACACATCTCCTTGGTGAGATGTGTGAATAGATGCGTATCGTGTTTACTGTTGGCCCTAAGTGGTTTAAAAGCAATGTCTGACGAGTGTCCATCATAGCCCTATTTTTCTGATGGAAAAGATCAAAGATTTTAGACTAAGAGCACTCTAAGCTGCTGCACAAAAAAACAGAGGGCTATGAAATATGAAAGGGAAATCCGAATTAATCTCACTAGTTACACCTGTTCTTTTCCTGCTATGAAAAGTAAAAGTGTTGAAATAGCATTTTGATCAGTGAAATAAGTCCCTTCCTTCCTACATCCCTTAAACATTACTCCATCTTCCATAATTAGCAGTCTTCATTAAAGCGATAATGGAGCAGCAATAAGAAAAAATAAAAACCAAATCAAGCAATCAAACTGAAATTAGTTCTGATGAAGACAGAAACGGGGAGGGAGCGTGAGGGAGTACACATGAAGACGGTAGAGGATGGGAATAGAAAACCGAAGATGGGAGAGTTAGTAGCAACTCCGGACAATATCAGACAATATCTGGGCAATAGAAAGTCACAGAGCTGGAAAGACAGTCGTAACTATCAAAGATCAATGAGACCGCTTGAAGGGCAGCCTGAAACCCAGAGTAATTACAGGGGATCAGGGACGTTATCATCTCAGGTCTCCCCCTCTCCAACTCCCTTCCTGTCCACTGATGGATGAGAGACTTCTTGGCCAGCCAATGGACAAAAGGACCATTGAGATTAATCCTGCAATAAAAGGACCATTACGTCTCATTGGCATGACGAGAGGTCCATTCATTATGGCAAATGTTTTTTTTGTATGACTGTGTGAGATTTAGCTCCCAAATTAGGAGACCCGGGGTCATATGTCATCAGTAGGCCAAGGACAATGATAGGCGGGGATCACGAACAAGAGGCTCTGGGAAAGGGAGAGAAAGAGAGAAGTGACTGACAGAGCAGAGGGGTAGAAGATCGGACAGATAGCAAATCAGCCATGTTGAAGACATTTTTTCTTTCTTTAAATGAAGGAAACTGGTGGAAAAATAAGGGACGATGTGTTTTAAAGCAAGACGAAGAAAAAGAGATGGCTGGTTGGCTGGCGGGCTGGCTGGCGGGTTGACAGGCGGCCCGTAGTGTAGACACCCCTGTAGACAGCTCTTAAATGGCTGTCTGTCAGAGCAGCAAAGGCTTCCCTCTGTTCCACTCCTTCAAATGAGCTCATCATGGTTCCGGCCATTACAGCTTGGACTTGCTCTTTGGAGGACGCTGAGATGTCATTAGATGTGAGTGAGGTGGGAAAGAAAGAGGCAGAATGATGGGAGTCTGCGAGGAACAAAGAAAGGGACAGTGGGAGTGCGAGAAACAGACTGAAAGGAAGAGGAAGGGGGAATAAACTAACCACATTGAGACCAATAAGAGAGGTAGTGGTTGTAATGAGGGAAAATAGGATCAAAGAAGACGTAAGGGAATTGAGTTACAGAGAAAAGGAGGTTTAATTTACATAAAGTGACCACAAACTTTCACATCTCCACATTCTCTGTGAAGTAATACTTGGATACTGTGTAACCAAGGAAGGTGTTCTCGACTGCATGAGGACTGCTCAGTATTCAAGTGGCTTTGTCTATTATTTCATAAGTCGTAATGTATACTGGCCTGCGCACAATTGTAATTAAAAGTAGTGTAGCACGAACATTTAGCCCACAGATACATATACAGTTAGGTCCATAAATATTTGGACATTGACACATTTTTCATTATTTTGGCTCTGTACACCACAACAATGGAGTTGAAATGAAAAAATCAAGATGTGCTTTAAGTGCAGACTTTCAGCTTTAATTTGAGGATATTTACATCCAAATCAGGTGAACGGTGTAGGAATTACAACAAATTCAAATGTGGCCACCCTCTTTTTAAGGGACCAAAAGTAATTGGACAAATTAATATAATCATAAATCTAATTGTCACTTTTAATACTTTGTTGAAAATCCTTTGCAGTCAATGACAGCCTGAAGTCTGGATTCCATAGACATCACCAGACGCTGGGTTTCGTCCCTGGTGATGCTCTGCCAGGCCTCTACTGCAACCGTCTTCAGTTCCTGCTGGTTCTTGGGGCATTTTCCCTTCAGTTTTGTCTTCAGCAAGTGAAATGCATGCTCAATTGGATTCAGGTCAGGTGATTGACTTGGCCATTGCAGAACATTCCACTTCTTTGCCTTAAAAAACTCCTTGGTTGCTTTCGCAGTATGCTTCGGGTCATTGTCCATCTGCACTGTGAAGCGCCGTCCAATGAGTTCTGAAGCATTTGGCTGAATATGAGCAGATAATATTGCCCGAAACACTTCTGAATTCATCCTGCTACTTTTGTCAGCAGTCACATCATCAATAAATACGAGGGAACCAGTTCCATTGGCAGCCATACATGCCCACGCCATATCACTACCTCCACCATGCTTCACTGATGAGGTGGTATGCTTTGGATCATGAGCAGTTCCTTTCCTTCTCCATACTCTTCTCTTCCCATCATTCTGGTACAAGTTTATCTTCGTCTCATCTGTCCATAGGATGTTCTTCCAGAACTGTACAGGCTCTTTTAGATGTTTTTTGGCAAACTCTAATCTGGTCTTCCTGTTTTTGAGGCTCACCAATGGTTTACATCTTGTGGTGAACCCTCTGTATTTACTCTGGTGAAGTCTTCTCTTGATTTTCGACTTTGACACAGATACACCTACCTCCTGGAGAGTGTTCTTGATCTGGCCAACTGTTGTGAAGGGGTTTTTCTTCACCAGGGAAATGATTCTTCTGTCATCCACCACAGTTGTCTTCTGTGGTCTTCCAAGTCTTTTGGTGTAGCTGAGCTCACCAGTGCGTTCTTTCTTCTTAAGAATGTACCAAACAGTTGATTTGGCCACACCTAATGTGTCTGCTATCTCTCTGATGGTTTTGTTTTGATTTTTCAGCCTAATGATGGCTTGCTTCACTGATAGTGACAGCTCTTTGGACTTAATATTGAAAGTTGACCGCAACAGATTCCAAACACAAATACCACACCTGAAATGAACCCAAGACCTTTTATCTACTCCTTGTAAATGAAATATCGAGGGAATTACACAAACCTGACCTTGAAACAGCTGATCAGCCAATTGTCCAATTACTTTTGGTCCCTTAAAAAGAGGGTGGCCACATTTGAATTTGTTGTAATTCCTACACCGTTAACCTGATTTGGATGTAAATACCCTCAAATTAAAGCTGAAAGTCTGCACTTAAAGCACATCTTGATTTTTTCATTTCAACTCCATTGTTGTGGTGTACAGAGCCAAAATAATGAAAAATGTGTCAATGTCCAAATATTTATGGACCTAACTGTAATATGTAAGCTCAAACCCAAATACAACAATAAGGCGAATGCACTACCATATCTTTTAAAAGGTGTGGAGTTTTCTCACAAACATTTGGAAAGCCATTTCTTAATGAAGCATTTAAAATACAGTATTGTTTGCACTCATTACATTTATTAGACAGCTAAAACAGCTCGATATTATTACGAGACGGAAAACCTTTATAACTCAAGAAAACAAGGGTCTGGCATTCCCACAGCTCAACTATACTTTTTTTGTGTTTTACTAGTGTATTGTATTGATTATAGATTGTTAGGACAAATCATTGTGGTACATGTCCACTGCTTTTTTCTTCTCTTTTAGCTACTAACATTGAGGTTTTTCAAATGTTAATGTGAATTAATGTAAATAAACAACAATCTAAAAAACTCAACACCTTATTGTCTATATTCATAAACATATGTACATGTAATAGTTGGGGCATAGCGTAATGCAAACTTTGCTATAAGAACATTCCTTATTGACACAGCCAGCAATGAGCTCCTTTGCAGACTCCAAATGTATGCTATGATAGTTGTGTCTCCTTCATGTAAGACTTTTGTGGCTGGAGGACATTTCTCTCACTTTTCATCCACAGAGCATACATTTGCATTCTAATACATCAGTCCATTTAACTACATTTTGATAGACCAAGATTTGCGTATATGAGCTTAAGGCTCTTTACCCCTGAGGTACCACACACACACACACACACACACACACACACACACACACACACACACACACACCACCACCCCCCCCCCCCCCCCCCCACCACACACACACACACACACACACACACACACACACACACACACAGTTCTATAGAGACAAAGGTGCCAATGCAGAAAAACAGACGTGCAAATAAACAGACCTTTGCAGGTGGTTAGACAGTGAGCCAACTAAATGTCAGATTGGCAGAAGCTCCATCTCAGTGTCTGGCTCCTTTGATCATCCGTTAACCCTATCTCACAAATACAAAACATGCCCTAATCAATTATGATTCAGCCAAATGTCCCATACAGATGGAATGCTTAATGACACTTGGCATCGTCATAGTTTGGTTTATATCAGATTGATTAAAAGTCTATGACTATTTGACAATCATTCTGTTCATGTTTACCAAAGATGCACATTGTTTAACAGTGATTTTCGTCAATGTGTTCATGTCAAATCATTCCCTATTGAATTCCCTCTAAGTAAATCAATCCATGGATGTTAAACGTCATGTAAAAAGATTGTTATACCATTTGGAAATTTGTTTACGTGACAATATCAAATTAAATATCAAGTATCAAAGAAAGTCAGACGGATGTAAAAAATAGAACCCTGATATCTGTGTAGATGCTCAATACAAAAGAAAACTGATGGCATGTCCAAAATATTATACATGGCTAGTTTTGATCCCCTGTAGGCTTTAAAGAACCAGTTTGACTGAGGAGGAATCTTCCCATCAAATGAGTGTCCGGGAAAGAAAATGTGATAGGTTTTTTCTGAAGGCTGATTGAGCATCTCAGTGGTAAATGGAAAGTTTATTGGAACAACATAATGATGATGATGGTTATGATCATGATTATGGTTATGATATCAGTAGCTCATGTGACCGACACAACTTTTAACTAGCCTCTCCTTCTCATCTGTTCACTGCTAGCTTTACAGATAATGATGCCGTCTGTCAACAGCTGTTGGTGTGTACTGATATTTTGCACTACCACTTTTAAACTAGAGGCCCTGGACTGATACAGAGTTGGTGGGTATCCAGTGATAAAATACAATCTCTAGAGCGATTCATAACTAGCAAATTATCAGTGAGGCAGGATGGTTCTTTCTCTTTTTTTCCTGCTGCCGCCAACTCACTTTCCACTCTGTGTGCACAGGAGCACAACAGCCTCACTGCCCCACCCACTTTTTTCCCTTCACTCTCAACTGTATTTAGAGAAACTGACTTCAATTGGGAGCCATGGGCAATAAGTGGAACACCAAGGACACCGTATTGAGTGCTAATTATTTGAATTTTCTTATTGAACGCTTAAGATATCTTAAATGTTGGGACCACAAAACAAAAACACAACAAATACTAGCAAAAACTAACTCATGTCTCTTGACAAATGATGCACTTAAACAGCAATTGTGCAGGCAGTCCCTCGGGGCATAACTCCAGCCAGCTCCCCAAACATCTGCTGTAACCCCACTGCTCAGTAGATCAAGATCCATGAGTTTGCACAGTGCTACTAGGACAGCGGGACGTTATGGGCCACAGGGGTGGTGGTGGCTGTGCTGCAAGTGCATACTTTGTCACTCCACCAACAGAATCCCCTGTGAGAGGTCATAGATATAGAATGAGGTTCTACATTCTTCTTATGTTGTATGCAACCAGCAGTTGACAGAATACAGAAAGGTGCATGGTCTTCTGTCCCTGCTTTACACAATATTTATATTGATCTACTATAACGTATAAGTGTCATATACCCTATAGGAAATAATAAAAAATAATAAAAACACATTTCTTTTAACAGATCTTAACTAAAGTACATGCAAAGACTTGACACAGTCTGACGGAATCACCGGAGGTGGCTCAGCCTCCGGAATCCAGCCCCAGCCTTGGGAATCCCCAGAACAGCCCTAGCCTCCGGAATCCCTAGACCAGAACCAGCCTCCAGAATTCCAAGAGCAGATCCCAGCTTCCGGAATCCCCAGAGCAGATCCCAGCTTCCGGAATCCCCAGAGCAGAACCCAGCTTCCGGAATCCCCAGAGCAGAACCCAGCTTCCGGAATCCCCAGAGCAGAACCCAGCCTCCGGAATCATTAGAGCAGCCCCAGCCTCCGGAATCCCTGGTCTGTCCCAATAAGCTTTGTCCCCCAGAGCCCTGCCCCCCCCGTAACGCGCCTGTTTTTCTCCTGCCGCAGTGTCCGATGGTCTGTTTATAGTCCTGTGTCTAATCCTGGTTTATGGAAGCTTTGTTCTTCGTGATCTCCCCTTTTGTTTGGAGAAATAAATTACTTTACACCGATGTTTGACATTAGGGTCCAGTTCTTTGCAGCTTCCGTGACATTCTAGTGGAACTGGCTTGTTGCTAGTTGTTGCCACCCACCCCAACCCCGAGGGAGTAATACTCTTGGACAATATTACGTTATGGGATATATGATGTATGGGCTAATAGCTGTGGGAGCTGGTTTCTCTCCACGGAGGTCCCTGTGCTCTCAGATGTGGTGTGTGTGTGTGTGTGTGAATGTCACATATTGTGACAGTCTATGATCATATTTCATGATGAAAAAAAATACATTGATCTATTAGCCCATGACTGTGTGAAATGGAAGTTTTCTAGCTTGGCTTAGAGTTTCATCTGAGGACTTAATACTGTGGGTTCCTTTCTGATGCCTGGGGGAGATAACCATTAGGTATCACCCTTGGTCCCCATTTCTTCATATATCTTAAAGTCTCCCTGCTTCCATTTCTTGCCTTTTAGCAGTCTCTCTCACTATTATCTGATATGTTTGTATCATAACCCTCTCTCCTCTGTTCTTTCTTGAAATACAATATAGATGTATGGCTGTTCTTTTCCCCGTAGATTCATCAGTTCATAAGACCACTGACATCTCTCTTGATCTGTCCAGCAGTAGAATGCAAAGCCAAAGATGACTTATCTAAAGTGTTGTACTAAAAATAAACTGAACTGAAGTAAAACTATGCAAAACTCATATTTTACAGACACTGTGCTGCTTTTCCATATTTGGTTTGTTTAGGTTCACACAGTTCAATTGAATGGAGAATTAGATGAGTAAACAAGGTCACAGATTTACCCATTTAATGTGTAGAGTTTTGGTACTGTAACCCCTCATCCCCAAATATGTTTAGTAAATATGAATTGTACCCTGTGAATAAGAACAGTTATAAAAGGAAAGTAAAAGTTACTTACATTGTGTTATTTAATAGAGTACATTATAAGTGGGCGTGTTAATGGTTGTGATAATCTTAGCCAATCACATTCTGCCCCTTTTAAACACAGGGCTCTCTCTGTCATGACATTCTGACAGACTGGGAATCCTGTGGAGAGTTTTACATAGAGGAAACTAACTATTGTTTCCTCTATGTCTGGGGATGAGCAGAGCTTCAAATATGAATACAGAAGCTTGTATATCCTGGCAAGAGCAAATCACTCTTTCTAAGTTGATTTGTGTGAGCCGTATATACAACAGAAGTAGAATTTGAAATGTGGTCATGTTAGATTTGACTGTTTCACACACAAACATGATTGCCAACAATCTCAAAATGAAACAGACGGCTGCTTAATCTTCATATTGTTTCAGCGGCTATTTTGCAACAGCTGGTGGTTCTTCAATTCAACTAGATATGCTGTGCATAATTGTTGCTTGGCAGTGAGCAACATCACTCCGGTTAGAGACTGCAGATGAAACCGATACCTTCTGTGACCAGAGTATAGGAAAGACCTCCTGTATAGGTTGCTAGCATTACAGAGCTGGAAGAGAATCAATTAATCTGATATAAGTATAAAACTAATTTTTATTTCCATGTAATCATGTCAGCATCTTAAAAAAAAACATAGAATACAAGTGGAAAAAAGACATGAAACATTGACTCTGTGGGCCTTCACTAACTGAAGTGAAAATGAACGCACTAATCCTTGGCACCAAGATTGCAGTGTATTGCTGGATAGGCAACTAAGTGGTTGTAAGGCTGCTGGGCTTGTGTCTTAATACCTGCATTGTTGCATGTTATTAGAGACTCACCTGGTGACTGCCTGGTGCTCCTAGGGTGGAACTGAGTGTTTCCTAGATCGCTGTGCAATGGAACACTGGTTTCGGGTTTTTTCAGCACCATGGAGAGCGACAGCAGGGTTAGTAGTCCATTGAAAAAGCCCTTGAAAATGCTGTATGCTCACATACAAAATATCTGCATTAGTCTAAAATACATCAAATGCAACATGGAACCCCAGTACCAATTCAAATATGTCACAATGTAGTGTATGAGCCACAGCTATTGATCCTGGCTGTGCGAAACAGGCTGTAAACAAGTGAAAGCTTTTCCCATTGTTTGTTGGGGATGTGTGAACCAGGCCATAGCAGCAGGGTGCTTCCTTTCATCTACACCTTATCCCTCTTCCTCTCATATACCAAATAAGGTATTTGTCACCCTTCACTCTGTATTCCACAGATCATCCCTGTCTCTCTTAGTTATTCCTCAATTATCTGTTTCTCTCTCTCTCTACTTTCATTCTCACATTGCCGTTCTCTTACACTGCCCTCTCTACCCCTGTTCTGTTCTTTTTGCTTTCTTTCATTGCTGCTTTCATCCATGTACTCCTCCACTGTGATCTTTAATTTCCTGCGCATGAAATATTAATCTGACTATTTTAATAATAAATAAGGAGGCACAGTTGAAAAGTGCAGAAGGCACCCTTGACTTCAACAGCAAGGATCCAAAAGACAGGGAGAGTACTATTCCTGCTCTGGCTGGCCTTTATTCCCTCTATCCCTCCCCTCTATTAATGTTTCTTCCTCTGTCACACTGTCTCTTTCTTTCTTTCTTTCCCAAAGCATCCTGAATGACACCCCCTGGATGAAGACAAGGCTCAGGATCACAGTCGATGGCATGAGGTCCTTGTTATCCACAGCATACTGATTCAGTGAGTCACTCAGCGAAAGACTCATGATGCTGTCACACTGACAGGTCGTTGTCTGGTTTGAAACCCAATGTTAGTTCTTGTTGCTCAAATAGAAGCAAAGTGGGTTTATTGCACAAGCTCCAAGTTGCTGCTTTTCCTTTTGGGACACATGACATCCAAACTTGTTTCAATAGATTAGAAAAGCGAGAGATGATTGCTAAAGGAAGGGAGTCAAATCAAAATCAAAGTTCATCTAATGAAAGTTGCCTATGAATGCAATGAAGGACAAAACAGAAAGTGTCAATATCAGTGGATGCTAATATCAGACTGTAGTTTGACCTTGAGTATATGTAGTCAAGGTCAAACCACCTTGAGTAAAAAAAATGTACTTCATTTTGACTGCAACTTTTCTCAATGGCTTCTACAAAATGTATTATTGCTAGACAGTTGTGCACCAATTGGCATTTAACCATATATGACTGAATTATGGGTTTTACATTTAAGAATTGTTTTTGTTTGTGAAACGTCCTACCTTATCAATTCTAACTCATGCAACGTTTTCAAAATGCATTGGATTAACTGGGAAATGTATTGTCATCAACTACAAAATAAGTCTGTTTCTCTTAAAAATTTTACATTTTTGTATTGCATGGTTTACAGTTGAACAAAATTGCATTGCTCTTGTTGACTAAGGAAACTGTTAAAATAAACTGACAAAAAATGTGTTTAGCATGAACACATTCACTGTTATTCAGTCAGTCAGTTATACATTCAGTTAGTCACAATCAGTCAGTCAGACACTCCATCCCTTATCCTCCTTGGACAGCCCAGAGAACCACTGGAAAGTGCCCAGAAACACGTCTCACAACGGCTTCTAGCAATTCTTCATCCGAACACACTCCTAACTTAGCTTGTGTTCCAATATACCCAAGGAGCCTGACAACATGTCTTTGTCACCAGGAACAACCTCATCCCTCTCAGTCCTACCTCTTCTACATGCCTGCCTGAGGATAATGTGAAAAAAAACAAAATCAGAAAAAACAAAAACTTCTCTGCCTCCCTTTAGCTCACAACAGAAACCCCTCAGTGCATGCAGTAAGTAGCTCAACATGATATAGTAAAAACCTTTCCTGAGGTTTGTGCTGAAGTTTGGTCGATCATTCACGGCAAACAGAGCAAAACATTGCCCTGCATTATTTATTTACCAAGGTGTGTTTACTTCGAGTAATTTACTCTTTAAAGGTTGCTTGTTAAAGTATTCATTGAGCACCACACTCTGCTGAACAAGATGGGAAAGAAACACCCGAGAACACCGATACACTCGTTGGGCTTGAAACCTCTCAATATGGATACTCATCTCATGCAGCGATGTTGGACCTGGTATCATTTCAATAGAGGCGCTCTATCTTTATGTATTTGTGTTATCATTGTATTAGCATATATTTGACTCTTATTTCTATGTTTTTTTTCTTACTTGCACTACTTTTAGTTTGAATTGTAATGTTGTTCCATCAACAGCTCATGCTATGTTATGAGAAGGAAATGGGTATTTAGTCCTAATTGTGATTCGTTTCCAGTCCGACTCCTTTACTGCACTGTTTATCATCATTAAAATGAAATGCTTGAAGAGACTATGGTGTCAGACTATACATAAACTATGCACTTTAAACGCACTGCATATTATACAATAAACCTATATTAGGAGGGCTGTCAGTGAGGATGTGCCCTAGAAATAAAAAGGGTAAAGCTGCTCAGAAATGCATTTGATGCGCTACACGCCCCATGATCATCCCATCAACTTTGCTCAATGTTGTGTGTGAGAGAGCGAGTGAGAGAGATATATTATAAATGGATTTCATTGACATGCAATATGGGATTTTCAGGGAAAAGGCGACCATTCACTCATCTTCATTAGATCTGGGGAGAAATGGTGAAGTAACACAGGCCTTTATTTATAACTATCACAAAGAATGGACACGAACAAAATCCTTCTGTGACACTCAGGCGTTAAAATTCGTCACGCCTCTTAGCCATTTGTCGCCTCAAAAAAAGTGACACACAGAGTAAAAACAGCTTTTAAAGGTTTTGTAGCAGCCTATGTTATGGAAGGGCGGAGGGAAATGACACCACTATACGAGCCACTGCCAGCCATTTTCTGTTGATGAGATGTTTCATGCTTCTTTAAGCACAGATTGCAAAATAAGAGTCACGTTGTGTCCTCCAGTGCTGAGGGAAATGATTGTGGCCTTGCGGGCAAAGCTGCCTCAGAGTATGAAATGACTGTGCCAGTGAAGCATACCACATTAAGATGCTATGGACCAGAGCGTGCACTTATTCTGCTGTTGATAATGCCCTTTGGTGTAGTAGACTCACAAAGAATTTACCACAGACACAGCCCACCATGACAGGCAGTTGTAATGCTCAGGATATGATAAATCCCTCCCCCAACAATAGAGAAGCACTGACCTCATAACTTTTTTTTTCTCAGGTCAGGTCAACGTTTTATTTCTCTTCACTAGTGCAAAGAGTGTTATGACCCTCACATCACATTACATAATATCTGACATATCTTAGCCAACCCCCTCTTCATAATTTCTTAAATACAGATTTTTTCCAGTACACTGAAAAAGATGTTGTTGGTTTCTGGAGTCAAAAATGATTTGACAGTGGAAAGCAGGTGATTTGTTTTCTGATGGATTCATATTGATTGACCCAAGCCCATCAGACTTAACTCCAGGGGCTCAAATGAGACCTTTACCAGAGCTCTGAAAACCCGCTATCTCAGGGTGGGGTGTCTTGCTCAATTATAATAAAAAATAACTATTAACCACTCTAAAATCGCAAACACAATTCAACACATAAAACTAAACTACTCACAAAGCGAGAGAAGGGAAAAAAGTGTAAAACATGGCACACTGAGGCAATAAAGTAAATATAAACATAAAAGGGGAAACGATCAAACATACGATATCAACATTAAAGAGCAGGATTGGAGAAAAGTGGAACAAACAAATATGCCCACATAACAAAAAAAAGAGTTTGTAAAGAGTTTTTTAAAATAATTTAAAAAGCTTTTCCAATCTTTAGATTCTGATTTGCTTTATAGATTTGCATTTGGTGTGAGCTGGTTACAATATAAAGCTGCATCAGAGCTATTTAGCTACCAGGCAATGGGTTCTAATGGCTAGAGCAACAACCTGTCTACTTACACGTCTCTGTGACATGTGTGACCCAGAGTCAGTATCCTTCCACCCACAAATGCAATCTCAATCACTTTTTTTTACTTAAAGTTACTCAAATTCTTCAGATTATTTAGAAATGTAATTATGTCCAAAGTTAATTAAATGATAAAGATTGTGTCAAATTAAGGAACGACACTCTTACACCTTGGTAACCAATTCCATCAAAACTTTTTGGGGGCTATAAAACTGCTTGGAAACTCTGCCTTCCTAATTTATTTTTCAATTACCAGTGAGGGGAAGAGGAGTATTGGGCCTGGATTTAAACACTGGAGTGATGTTCCCTTTGAGATTCATTCAGCAGCGGTTCAACCACAACCTACTTTGTCAGACACGCTGGTCAGTTGTTGTCGGAATGCTACAGAGCACAAAAAGGATCATAAATCCAGTACGGCACTTGTACCATCTCACATTCCACATACTGTATGCCCTTGTTTGTGAAAGATAAAAATAACATATCAGGCGCTTCCTTTGTTGCGAGTCTACTGGGGAACTAAACAAACATTATTTTGTGATGACTAAGAAGCGGCGGATGCCGGTAGATTGTTTAGAGCTCTTTCAGCTTTGTAAGTTTTTTGATCTTTTGTTTTTTCTTTGTCTTTTCCCTGATCAAGTCATGTGTTGGAGGAATGTCAGTGCTATTCTAAGGCATGTTGCCTGTAAATCACTAATATCTTAGTTGTAGTCAAAGCCAATGAAATATCTCTCTCAAGGGATAATAAGGCGACATGTGACAGGAAATGTTTTCCAATGGTAATCTGTGTCCCCCACATCATGCTGTATTCACGATTATACATTTTTATTTTAAATAATTGAGAGTCCAGTTTATTCCGATTATAAACTAAGAGGCACTTTGGAATTTGTTAGTGCAGCCACTCTTGTTTTGGTTTGTTTGTTGACCTCTACATGCTGCAGTATGTGTGACAAAGGAGTGTGTGTGTGTGTGTGTGTGTGTGTGTGTGTGTGTGTGTGTGTGTGTGTGTGTGTGTCAACAGCAGGATGAAGTCAAAATATCATTGTTCACATCAATACCTTCCCCTGAGTATTGGCCACAGCATCCAGACAATGAGATGGAAGGGGGAGGAGAGGGAGGAAGAGATAGACAGGGAGAACGAGAGAGAGAGAATAAGAACGATGGACAAAGCTGTCTGTTTTTGAGCATTCAGGTCCCACTGCTATTTGATGAAGAGAAGTGTTAAAAATCAATAATTTGCTCGATATGTCTTCAGAAAGGTTTGACCACTGGGTACCCAACCAAGAGATTCATTTGAAATGCAGGTTGAATATATTGTGAGAACTTTAGTCAATGTCGGTGCAAATAAACCTGATCTTAAAGTCAAGAAGCTGAAATAAAATGACTGTTTGATGGAACGAATGAAACAGAACTGCAATGCACCAAAAGAAATAATAATAATCACAGCTAAATTAAACGTTTTAGAGGTGCAACTGGGCTAACCGAATAAAATGAGTTTAAAACAAAATGGAAATTAGGGTAAACCTTAAAATGACCAGATCCAATTAAGACCAAATGGCAAAGTCAGGGACACTTTTTCCACCATTAAATTATGATTTAATGGATCAAATGTGAAAAGCCTAATCTCTGTGTCATGGTGGCTTTAATCAGCCCTTATCAGCCTTCTGCATAAAAATTGAGATTATGGAAAGACCATGAAAACAATCACAGTGTATCATACTCTGAACACACCAAATGTCAACAACAAGAGATATTGGTGGAATTGTTCGTTTGTTCTAAGGTCAAGGCCGTTTTCTCACAACCACCGCTTTCAATATCGCGGTGACATTGTGACGAGCAGAATATACCACAGGGACATGCGTCGTCTGCAGGGGTTCTGCATCTCACCAGATTGGAGGCATGGCCTCATAACAGGACCCATCGGACCGTGGCCATGCAAACCGAGTATTGATCTGAGTAGAGAATACTAAATATAAGATCATAATGGCTTTGCTTAATCTACAGGCTGTAAAACATGGGATGAGCTCAGAGGAGATAAGGAAAGGATGGTGTATGCATGCATTTGTGTGTGTGATTGGAGATATGGGGGAATGGAGAGGGGTCTGTAAAAATGCTTCAGAAGACTACAGAAGTCCCAGGGCCCTCTAGGAGGGCGTCGGGGAATCATATGCGCGGGAAATTAGACCATATCTGCATATACTGGTATATCTGCTGAACGTATGATCATTTTAATTGGTTACAGTTGGTTTTCATCAGATTTCATGTCACACTGTATTCATCTCAGCTAATTAACAGAGTTATCCGCTTTTTCTTTTTAAAACAGCAACACAACCCGTGTATATGTTTTACAGTGACTAAAGATGATCTAGTGCTCTCCAATCATAGCTCGCCATATTTCATAACTTGGTTTACTTAGCTAATCAGTAATGTGCCTGGGAAAGACTTCACTGTTCCCACTGACAGGAGCAACAACACATGCAGCCAAGTTTGGTTTCTTTCTCCTTCTCAATTGGTAGGAACAAGTATTTTGGTGTGGTATGTTTGCACAGGGTGAGGATGCACCCACATGTGTGATTCATTTGGTTCTGACCCGAGGGTCAAACGGCACAGAAGAGCGCTTATGCTGTCGTCAGGAAACATGTTGTCACACATTAAAGGTGGGAAAAGACAATCTGGACATGCCAGTGCTTCCACATTGGATACATTTATAACACACTACAAAAATGAAATACCACAGCTTTTTAAGGTGCGATTACTAAAACATGCTTAGAGAACTAAATGCACTTATCTTAGTATTCTGGGCCTCAAGTGGTTTCTCTTTATTTCTATACAATACAAAAATCTATTTGTAGATCTGTGTTACATTATGAGCTACATTATTGTACTAAGGTCATTTAGTGCATGCTATTAAAATCAATCTGCACTTATGCTGCTGCGTTCTGTAATAAAAATGTAATGATAACACTTAACACTGACTATTCAATGTAACTGAATAGTTAAAATGTTACGCGTCTGCTAATTGATTTTCATATCACTCAGAAATAAATGGAAATCAGCCATGGCTTGGAACTAGTAGGAAAAAGATGTGAAGTACACATTTTGAAGTGTCAGATCCAAAACTTGCAAAGACATCAAAAAGAAATAGCAATAACATATCCTGCATGCACAAATATGAAGCCTAACCGTCTGAAAATGAGTACTGCTTTACCGCGAAGTAAAGGTCCAGCTGGAGCCTCTTAAGTGCTTCCTTCTGCCTCTGAAGTTACAAAAAATTTGACTTCCACCTCAGAATAACATATTCAAACTATGATGCATGACTTTGGGAGAGCCTTCAATTAATTTCCCATGCCAGTAACGTGAAGGTGCCATAGCCCTGGTACATTAAGCGGAACTAAATGAAATAATGCAGACATTATGGTTCATTGCAACAACCAGGTTCCGTATCACCTGCAATCTATTTTGGCTAATCAATCTGCCAGCGCTTCCACATGATTAATTATCCGGGTATGGATCTCAAACGAAGCCCCAACTGCTTTCCTTTCCCAATTCCAGTTCCCTCTCCGCCTGCTGATGACTGTTCTGCAATAATTAGTGCGGATAATAAAACCGGGACTCTAGAATCACAGTGAACTCTTAAGTGGGCACTATTGGACTACATGCCATAGTGGCTAATAATGTTGCAGCCCCCCTGCAACTGACCGGTCCTGTCTCGTCTTTGTTAGGGATTCTGGGGAGGTTAGGCAGAGACTCAGGTGCAGAGTAATGGACAGGAGCCAAGGTGAGGTAAGCAAAGTATTTACTAAACAAAGCAAGAGGAAGGCCGATACAAAACACTAGGGGGGGAAACAACACTATTCGTTCCAGAGGTAAAGAAAGGGAAAAACTCACGGGTGAACAAAAACTGGAGGAAACATGGGGAAGCTCACTGGGGAAATCGCGATGAGCTCTACATATGTAGGGACATAACTAGACAAACTGACACAAAACAAGACGACATGGACTAAATACACAGGGGAAGGCAGGCAACGAGGCACAGGTGGAACAATCAGGGCGGGGCTTGCAATCACACAGGGGGAAGGCACACGAGGAGGGAGGAGTCTGAACAGGTGAAGGGGATCAACAATCAGAAGACAGGGAAGATGCAGGGTGTTGCACAAAGGTGGAAACAATGAGGGATAGGGCAGAAAATCACAAGGGCAGGAAGTGCAGGGAAACCGAGGACACGAGTGGCAAGGACTTCAAAATAAAACAGGAAACCATAAACAAAAACCCAAGACCATGACTGTCTTTGCAGTCAGCTATCTGCAGGTGTATTGCTGTTAAAAGCAACTGTTGCTCAATATAAAAAGAAGTCACCAAACCTGACTCTTTCTGCTGCCTGCTTCTCTGCTCTCTTTCATTGTGCCCGTGGACTGGTCAACATTCTGGGTGACCATATACTCAACATCTTAATTTTGCTAAGTCAATCAAAAACAGTCTTTACAGAGACAGCGTGGATAGTGTAACGTCCACACTACATGATGTACTACTTTAACCCTAAACAACAACTTATTTCCATCAAAATGAAGCACAGCTTGAAACTAACTCAGTGCGCATTTCTGCCAAGTGATTTCAACACTCTGAAGATTATATAATCAAAGATGTGCCAGTAACTCTTCCATAACTCTATAGGTGCAGCATGGCATTTCTTTGCTGTTTACTATCAGATTTGGCATTTATTTGAGTTTTATGAGTTGCGTCTACTTCTGTCTGCACAGTGTTTTCCAGGCTTGTGCTGAATAAGAGACATGTGGCTGTCAGTGGCAGCAAAATACTGAGGTGGATTGAAGCTTACCAGGAGTAAATTAAAAGTTTAATACACCAACTTTCCCTCCCAAGCAAAGCTTAAGGTATTTTTTTATCTGCAATATTTCCATGAAGCATATATTCAAATGAAAATATAATCTAGTCAGAGAGCTGGAACCAGTAAACATTTAAGTGTTTATTAATAGCTCGACAGAATGTTGTTTATTTCATCTTGTGAAGCTCGATACAAATTCACAACAGTACCTTTGTTGTTCCTAGTGGAATTATGTATCCAATAAAAGGATTTCAATTTGGTTTTAAATCAAGTGAAAGTTTTCCATTCCACCAGGCAGATGGAGAAGTGCGATGTAATGATGTCACCTACAGAATGGGACTGGGTAAATCTCTGCTTTCATTGCTGCTTGCTGGCCTCAATGTTGACTTAAATGAATCCCTCTGGATGACAGCGAATGTGAAAAGGCTGCTCATGCTGATCCACCTTGATGATACACATAGAACCCACGAAGGTGTTCACAGCCATACTTTGGGGTCAACGCGGGAACAAGTATGTGCACGTACCACCTACAAATATTCCTTTTTAAAACCACAAAGTCAACACTGATGGAAGTCATAATGACTAAATGTCACAGTTAAGAACATGGGCCTCTTTATTTATGACCAATAAAGTCTGAATAAATCTCCCTCGTTCCTTTATTCCATGTTGGTGGTTAATCACCGCAGCGCAATGTTTGAGCTCCACAGTTATGACCCATTACATCCGATTGAAAGGAGGCTGTATTTCATTTTCCCCTCAGCCTTATGCTATCACCTGACGTAAACAATCACATTTGTCAGCTGTGTAGAGGCCCCTGTAATTAAATGAATGAGCCTGTGGTGAGGGAGAAAGATGCCACAAATAATGACTGACCTCTTATCTCGGCTCTCACCTTCAACTCCATTCTTTGCATTACTTTTGAAGAAGGCCCTCTCTGAAAGGAAAAGAACAGAACGTTGAATTGAATAAAGTATGAATACAATTTCAATGATTTTCATAGGACATACAGTGAGGAGGTTACGGTACCAAACTGGAAAAAGCATAAATGGACTTAAAGCTTTCAGTAGCTGATATTTTGGAAGATTGTGGAAAGAGGTGTCTATCCTCTTCAGTTTAGCAAACAAAAGAAAACCAAAGCACTACATCCACTCTGAAGCAGGAAGCAACAACATTTACAGGATTTTAAGAGTGTCGTGATGATACAGAACAGTGTGGTTTAATTATTTATAGCTAGCTCACCTCAAACTCTCTCTGTTTTGTGTGCATTTCTCTTTCATGTTTTGTTTTGCCAGAGATACATAAAGTGGATCAGGCTTTGTTTATGTATGCAAGACGTATATGCAACAGCATTAAAGACATTGGAAACATTGGAAAAGAAAAAAAATTGTAAAGAGGCACGCATCACGTGGACAACCTGTGTCAGTGGTTTGTTTTATCATGCGCTGTTGAATTGACATTTTACAAGCCACTGGTTCCCTCCCTAGCTTCGCATCACATCTCTGTTCTTGTGTTGGAGAGCACTTAGGCAGATGTTCCCTGCCATCCAGCTTTGCTTTTCCTGTCACACCTGCCCCGATGCTTCTGCAGCTGTTTTCCTGGCCTTTCAAACAGAACACATTACAGTATGCAATCCACCTCAGTAGTGATTTTGCTTTTTGAGTAGGACAGAACTGACTTCCTTTGTGCAAAAATAAAAGTTCAAAGGAGAAATGCCAGACTAAGCAGATCAAACAGTTCAGTAAAATGGATGTTTTGGAGCTTTTGCGTGGCATTGCTGTAGGGTTTCATGAGGTTGAAGAGGAAGGTTTTTTCCCCAATGGAGTCATCAATAAAATGTTTCTATTCAAGATTTGCTGCACCAGGTGAGAGGGTGGTGAATGAAACTATTCATATCTCTGAGTCTGAACACATTTGCTGCACAAATCCAAGCACAGCATCTAACCAAAGTCATTTGTCATCTGTGCATTTCTTTTGGCCCAATCCCAACCCAATGACTTATGACAACACACCGGCTATCGCCTCATCATGAAATGTCAGTATTCAGAGGAGCCACTTGCTTAGGTCAACATGAAACTGATTTTTATTTTTTTGTTTCCTGGGGTATAGTGGTTTTATCAAACTGTCCATTGAGGTACAATTGAAAGGACTAAACCTTTACTGTGCCTTTTAACTATAACTAGTGGAGGAGTAAAAAAAAAATGTAATTGCTCAGAGACATTCAAACAAGTGCACCTGTCCTTTACCATGTACTTGAAAAGCATGTTTGTCTCACTTACCCTTTCCAGTTTCTTTTGTGTGCAGCTGCAGACATTTCAAATGGATGCATTCTTCTGCCGCTGGTATTTAATGTAATGTCAGCCAGATGAAATGTTGCATTGAGGGTGGGTTATTGGGTCAATCTGCCCAGATGCCATGACCGTATGAAAGCCTTTAGTGCAGTTAGTGCCAATTCATCCCATATTAAAATCTGATGATGCACATGGAATCTGCTATATTTGACAACAAAAAAAAAGCTATACAGCATCAACTTCATAAAAGGTGTAGCTCAGGTATTGAATTGAAATAGATTCTACAGGTGCCAAATAAAGTGTTCACTGCACATACAGTATATGTCTCAATTAAATATGGACATGTATAATATAAACATTGCATGAATTAGGGAATGTGTGACATATATTCAGTTAACTCATACTCAGGAAAACTATATGTAACACACATGTGTAGCATTTTAAAATACCTTTAAGTGGCCAGCTCCTAACATTTTACATGTAGAGATCAGTCAAAGTGGCAAAAATGTAATGTTTGGAAAGTACGTGTCTGATATTTTGACATGGCAGCCATTGAAGAGAGGCAGCTATGTCACAGTAATCAACTTTGGAAGTTACCCAAACACCACAATATACCGGAATTTAGGCTTTAAGGACATTTATTAGTATTTTATTTAGAGTGAGATTAAACACAGGACTAACGCCCAGGAGACTGCTCTTCGTGTTATATAGGAAACAAAAGTGAACTATGACATGGAGTCACATGAGTCACTAGTCACTTGACTCACTCGAGCTCTTTTCCTCAACCTAGGTTTGGTGACCTAACATCGTCTATTTTTAAAAAGACACTATGGATGCAAGCAACGAGTGGGAACTGACATGCTGTCCCTGCCACGTCCAAAACTACCCCCCCCCCCCCCCCTCCTGTAAATGTCACTGCATATCCAAGCTTGTGCCCTTTCCTCTCTCCTACCTAAAATCAAAGACAACAGTTGTTGATATGCACTGCTGTGGTGTTCCTAACAGGAAAAAAAACACTGTGATACTGTAACTAGCCAGGATTACAAAATATATATGCATGTCATCGCTCTGCTTTGTTGATATTGTTATCGTTTTGGGTTTTACCATGTAAAGTGCCTTTGAGTACCATTAAGCAATATGCAAATGCAATGTGTTCTTATTAATGATTATATGTCCTTTTGGGGCCCGATGCCATTTTCCATCTCACATATGGATCTAGACACTTTGCACTGTTTATTGTATTGTGTTCAAAAGATAACACAGTTTTCCATATTCAAGGTATATGATACAACTATCTGTGTTGTTCTCTTCATCTTACTCCATTTCCTTATTCATTCATATCAATGTTTCTTTCTCGCTCTCTCCCCGAGGCCAAACTCCTTCGTTCTCTCATCCTCATTGTATTTTTTACCTCTTGTTCTAAGTTATCCCCTCTTCCCTCTCTCATCTAAAAAGCCTCTTGTTCTCGCCGTGGCTCGTTATCTTGTTTGCAGGCTGAACCCCCTGGCTATCGATGTCAGCAGGATTATGTGACATGTCCATGTGTTGTGTTGTCCCAAAGGGGGGTTCCCTTGCCAGCCAGTGAATTTATGAGTCCCCAGTGTGGGAGCATTGTTTTTGTGTGTGTATAAGGGTTCACTAACATGAGGGAAGTGCTAATTTTAAATGTGGCTGTGTTCATGTGGCTGGAATGAGGTTGGGTGTGTGTTAAGAAAAATGCACAGGGGCATGGCTGGTGTTATTCTGTATTGGATGCCAGTGGATGCGTCAACATTAAGGACACCACATGTGATTCATGCAAAGAAATGCAAATTCAGCATAATTATGAAGGCTGTAAAAAGTAGAATTAATGTATTAGCAGGTGCAGTGCCATCAATACTCAGTGTGTAATGACCTACTTAATGTGGTGTATGGTACATTGTATATCAATATTTGTTTTAGCAGGAAACAGGAGGGTGTGGAAGAACAAAGGCTTACTTTTCATGCTGAAACAATCCAACGCCATTCTTTCTTAAAATGTCTTAATTGTTATAGTAATAGATTAAAGAAAAATGTGGAGACCATCAAGAAAATCATTTAAAACAAGCAAGTATGAGTTCAAAGACAATGGGTTTTTAATTACTCTGCGGTAGAGTGAAAAATGCTCCAGTTTAAAGAATCCTGGTGGAATAATACTTCCTGGCAACAATTCATCCTCAATTTGGCATTTGTCCATTTTCCACTCAAATGTGATTGAAGAGCGCACTGTGTCAGAAGGTCTGATGAAATGGAGCACGGAGCAAGAAAGAAAACCTCCAATGTGGTAGATGAGCAGTAAATTCATCACTGATATAAAAACTGACGCTTTCTTTTTCTCTAAAATTAAGAGGTGCAGATGTTAGATTAGATGAACTAATAATTGAAGCTTGATCCACCTGATTATTTCACCTCATTATTGTCCCCAATGTGTTCATAGGGTTATGTAATTACTCTGCAATAGTGCCCTAGCAATTTGTTCAGACACACATAATATTCCTTTACAACTAGTGCTAAAATTAGGATATTGAGGATTGAAGTAATTTCAGGGACGCACATCAGAGATATTCTCTTCAGCTGTATCGGAATTATCTGGTCAACAAATGATTTGAAATGAGCTCAGACCCTTTATGGTCTCCCGATGAATCAAATGAATCATAAATTTGTTATGCTCATTAACTGTGAAGACTTCTCTGTCAGTCTACTTCAGTCCAACTCACTCATTCGTCCTCCATTTATTCCTATTGTGTGTCATCAGCCTCAAACCAAGCATTCTTGCTTCAAAAAAAAGAAGAAAAAAAGAGCTAATTGGGGCTCCATTACTTATTTAAAGGTAACTTGTTTATGTGAGAGCAGAGGTATAAATTATCCAATAGACGATGTCTTTGGGGTATTTTGTTGAACAGAGCTTTATTAACAGCAACTGGTGAGGGCAATTTAATGGCGTCCCAATTATTTTGAGAGTCCCCGCTGTTGCCAGTGCCAGCCAGAAGCAGCCAGCTAGCACCCATTTAGAGAGGCGAGGGAACTGTATAGCACTTAATGACACTGTTAAAAAGATCCTCTGTGGAGAGATGTGCCTTTTATTTGGACCAGGGGACAGTTCTGTAGTCAAATGAGAGCTTTAGCTCAATGGAAGACAGAACACTCTCATGTGTGTTTCTGATGCAACTAAACTGGCAGAACTCACACTGCCCAGAATAACCCTCTGTTCTAAAAATAAATACTCCATGTTGTTAGTGATCCAAAACATTTGACAAATTTGAGTTTAATGACATGCTATTATTTAGGGGATGCTTGATGTCCATTATGACTCGAGATACAAATGAGACTCTTAAAAGTCTGAGTGCATCAGAGGTTGTCTTGACAAAGCGTTATGTCAAGTCCCTTCTCGGAATTTGACCATTTACTCACCGGTTGACCTTGTGAAGAACGTAGCTAAGTGCCTGCACTCAAAGGCATAAACACTCCATGTAAGCTTTAGAAAAACACTTCCTATATTTGGTTTAGTAACAGACCTAATTATGACTAAATCAGTGATGCATTCTGGGAGTTATTAATAACAAAGTATCGCAGGTTAGAGGTGAATCCTCAGATCATCAATTGTTTAATGTTGTGTAGCGCTTATTTTGTACACCAAGATTTGTACTTTAGCGGATGTAAAAAAAACTAACTGGAATGCAGTGATTTGTGCCTGTGAGAGAGAGATAACTGGTGGCTCTGTAATCAAAACGCATCAGGCGCTCTTGGAAAATGGAACAAAATCAGGACAAACAGGAAGGCGATCCAGGACCTTCCAAAATCTTAGAACAATGCAAAATGAAATATTAAAAAGCCTTTGCTATAGTTGCTGAATCAGTAAAGGAGGCAACATGTTTTGACCACAATATTTCTGCTTGTGGTTTGATTATTTAAAGATGACTCACTACAAACTATTTTGCATCGTTTTCCGTGTTAGTATGTTACTGAGGAAGCCTTTTCATCTCCATCTCCTCTCCCCCGGAGTCACCTGGCTTTGTGCTCTCCCTCACCGCCACCTGTCCTGTCAGAACGCCCTCCTTCTCTCCGATGTTTTCCATTTCATCTGAAGACAGAGGTCCTCCAAACAGCTGCTGCTTCATCTGCTTTGAGGCAGAATCAATTGCACACATGCACCAAATTGTAAATGATTGGCTCTTGCTGCGATGTTCCTCAATGCGGTGAATAAAGATAGCAACTGCAATACCATGCTTGATGAAGGCGACTCTGTGGGTTTATGAGGCAAGTTTGTTTGTCTGTACTGCATACTGGTCTCCAACCAAACAATGTCTCTGTCTCTCCTTCTCTGGTCTCATCAATTTCAAATGTATTGACTTACTGTAGGTGTGATAACCAAAACACATTAACCACTATGACAGCTGGAACACAAGGCACACGAGGCAGATTAATCAACCACGTACGTGGCATTGCCAAGGTGGCATCCTCCCAAGGCTGTGTGAGTATCACAGAATACAGACTATTACCCAAAAACACAAATTCATCAAAGAGCAAATCTGGTGGCTATCCCCAGAAACACCTCTGACAATTAGAGACCATTGAGAACGCTCTTAATTGTTTTTTTCAACAGATTGAGTTTATGCTGTGCTTCAGTGCCATTTTTCAGCAGAGAGATTAGCTGAGTGTGTAATGAAGAAAAACAGAGAAAAAACAACTGCACCACCAGTCGGGAAAAGGTTTCTTCAGTATCATTCCCAGTTTTCTTAACTGGAAAAAAATCTAAACTTTTAATCTATTTCGTAAAGTCCTTCAATACTGTACTTTCCTCTTTTTAATATTTTCAAGAGGACGACAAGAACAGTGAACACAGGCCAACTAATGTTGTGTAGTCAGGGTAAGGGACAACGTAGTGCTGTCTTTGTGTGTGTGTTTGTGTGGTGGAAGTAATAGACAGTAAGAAAATAAATAAGTAAAAGGGCAAATCAAAATCAAAACATCAATAAACATGTGTGTTTACTGTATCACACAACCTGTGCATGTGTGAAAATGCCTCTGGTAGCTTGTCTACATAACAGCAACACATGAACATCCACAGAACCCCAAAAGTACAAATCATAATGGATGGTTTAACCCTAGAACACTAAGGTTGGGTGATTTTCACCCGAGCGATTGTGTTTACGTTATTTTCAATGTGTTGCTTTTGTTTGAGTTGCATGGGTCCTTGTGTAGCTTCCTGCTTTTCACTGACATTATTGAAGGTGGGCGTGTCTCTCTGCTCCAATCCCTGGTTCTTTCAACAGGGACGTGTTAGAGGGTGAAACATTTTCGGATGGGTTTTAACATTGAAGGGAGACTTTTTCTTCACAGGAAGAGGCTCACATGTCCCAGGAAGTTTTTAATCATGTTTTATTGACAATTTCCTAATTTTTCACCCGATTGAGCCTTTTTTAGGGTCCCCCAATGATACCTGTTTTTCATTTTATGAGAAATTCTATAGTGTAAAATAATAGAAGAGGACTTCAATTTGCCTTGTATTGTTGTATTTTAACATTATATCGGGTGAAAAAATAACCCAACGTTAGTTACAGTGTGACTATTTTAACGTTAGTGTTCTAGGGTTAATACTCTCAGCCAGACTTTGCATCTTGAAATTTGCATTTTTTGAAAGTGCCAGTTTCTTAACATAAAAATATAAAAGCTACAGAGAGCTTTCACTTATCTAAAAGTAATAATGTAATAACCGGTAATGGTTTCTCCTCCGTTAAGCACTTGCTGTATATTTTTCCTCACACACCCACACAAGAACACCAACATGCACTTCCCAGCAGGCTCCATCCATGTTGCATCTTCCCCTTAGAGAGATGGATGAAGCTGAGTTAGCACCAGGCATTTCTCTCATAGCTGAAAGATTAAACACAGCAATAAGCACCGGGTGAGTGTAAATTAAGCTTAGTCACTGTAGAACTGCCTCACTGCTTCTGTCTGAGGTACTGTCAGAGGGAAGGAGAGGGGAGAAAGTGACTCCCAGTCCCTCCTATAACATGCCGACTGTCACTGTAAGACCTGCACCAACTCCTGTCCATTCCACCATTAGTGTCAGTGATACAAATGCTCATTTTTGTCAAAATGTGACATTTAATGCCCCTTGCAAAAGGGGTCTACGTTGATCCAGGAAAAACCTGTAACGTGTGCCAAAAGCAACCTTGTTTACAACGTAAAGTTTAGTTTCGGAAGAAAGGAGAGGAGAGGAGTGTGGAAAAAAAATAAGTAACGAGCCATGCTGCTTCACTGGTTGCTACATCCATTGTAACCTTTTCAGATTGAGCTGTCAGACTGAACATAATGGCTGTCATATTAAGGACGGATCAATCAATCACAGCCTTCCACCCTCTGTTGCATCCAAAACTTAAGTATAGTTGATTTGTGCGACACAGACCTGACAGATCATATGGTAGTGAAAAACAGATGCTCAGACAGTGCAGAGATGCATGCATTTGCACAGTGACAGTGAGTTTTAGACATTCTCTTAATCACCAAAAGAATTTCATCAACACACACACGCGCATACGTTTGGAAGTGATGACAGAACGAGCAACTGACACAACTGAAGGGTTTTGGCTGTGTGGAGGGGGAGCTTCTGTTCCTTTTCCTTGTCATGCTGCAGGAGGAAGCAGAGGAAAGTGTGATTGAGCTGCTGTGACACCAGCAAGGTCGATTCTGACTCCTTCCTGCTGTGGCAGCATTCTCAGAGTGAGGGGAATTCTTCACATATAAATTGATGTCTAACTATCTGGTGCATACACAGGGCCCAGCTAGGGGCTGGGCTCATGGAAGAGGAGCCAAAGTACAGCGGGTAATCAGTGTCTGTATGGAAGGCACTATCTGGCATATGATGACAGCTACTGCAAGTAAGTCAAGATTGAGAAATATAGTGGTTGTAAGAAGACAAATAGATTTCTACAAAAAAAAGAAAGAAAAATATATGGAAACGGTAAACGTCCTCCCTAAAAAAACAAGAGGCATCCTATCACTCACATTTCACTAAACTCAGTTATTGTTGAGCAGACTTTAAACATTTGAAACTTTTAATTGCACCACCTGCATCAGGCAAATCCTCATTAAAGCAGTGAGAGTTCTTTTTTATACTGCTGGATGCATGTGGCAAGTTTTATGTCACATTACTCAGTGAGGGATAGTGAAGGCCATGCAAATAAAAAACTAAGTACAGTGTCACAGTCTTTGGACAGCTGCAACAGCAAAAAGAACACTGAATACTAAAATAATTACTTAATTCACATATGAATGTTTCCTCAGTGAGCTGATACAAAACTTCGGGAGGGAATAAAAGCCTCCCCCCCTTCCCAGTGTATGATATTATATAAGATATATATTGTTTAAGAACTTAAAATGGTTGTCCTTGAGCCAAAACCATATAGCTCCCATAAGGATAAGTCGCATAATGCTCTGTGTCCACTTTGAAAGGTTTGGGGCTTATCAGACCGCCAAATGAGTAAAACTATATTGTACATATTTCCTCCATAACCAGATTGAGCAATGTAGTAATCATGCAGATTTAAAAGGTGCAAGAGTGAGCGTATCTCAGTAATGCAAGCTTTTTCCAAACATAACATTTAGTTATTTTTGCCAACCTTTTCCCAGAAGTCTTCATTAAAAGGGCAGTCAAAAATATAATGGAAGTATGAATTTAGGAATTGAAAATGCCATCTATTGCGGATTAGTGGTGGATAAGCAAATACAAACTGGAAATTCAGAATAAAGTATACACTACAAAGTCCGCCTCACTGAGAGAAGTTTACCAGTTGTTAACCACCTGCTGCAACAGGCGTAACAGCCATCAGCCATCAAATTAGCAGCAACTTAAGCGTTTTAAATCCATCGTGAATACTCACAAGGAGACAAATGAAGCCTGCTAGGTCCTCCGATGTCCTTGTACATTTTGAGATGTTAAAGGTACTTCATTTCAAATAGTTACCCTTGAGACTTTTCTGAAAAACAAACATACTTTGGAAAAATCCCAGGGCCAAAAGAGGGACCAGGGCCAAAAGAGCATCTCCAGATCACAAGGATTCTATATTACGTATATATAAACCAGCCTCAGAGACCCGAGCACGACATAATTTCAGTTTAACCAACATCTGTGGTCATGGGAAGTTATGACCATAGACCAAAAAGAAGATAGAGAAATGTTGAGCTTAAGTTATAGTATTTTTTGTCAAATTTGTACTTTTTAAAGTGTCTCTCTAATGTATCAATTGGTGTATGTTTTCGCTAACACTAAAATACATTGCAATCCATCATTCCACCAACTTTCTATAATTCATATATTTTCAAACGGTACCATGATCATTTTTGATAAATGGACACATATGTTGCCATTTAGGACACTGTGATGAGGAAACAAACCTTGGTAACAGTCTGAAAAGGTTTATATCTATCAAAAGTCGTGGCTTACATCCACTCCAAAAGCAAGTACAGTCATCTCATTCAACCCAATCACCTCATCATGATGATGGTGCAGTGAGCAAAGATCCAAAACTTGTTCATGCTCTGCTCAGTTATGATGGCCATCGAATGAAGTGGCCATATGTGTGGGTCAGCTCTTTATGGAGTCCTCATGGTGATGGAGCCTGGCAGGGGAGGATTTATCCGTGAAAACAGATGGGCAGGAAAAGAAGGAGGGAGCCATCAAGCTGAGAAAGCCCTGCTGGGCGTCTCCTTATGGTAGAATGAAATACAGACATTTGACAATGCTTGATGGCAGAATGTAGTGCATTATCTTTGATATATCATCCATATATTAACTAATCTGAATTATCCATAAGTGCATTGATAAAGTAAGATTCACAAAGAGCAGATATGCAAGGTGTTTAAATCTCGATCCAGTTCTGACTTGTAACTCCTTTCTACAAGAAATATTGGATACTAGATTAGAGAAACTATAAAACAATTATGCTCTTGTATCGTGTCATTGATTGCTTGGCATGCATAAGTAACCTTCACAATGAAAAGACCTAAGAGCCTTGCAAAAGAGAATAAATTCATATGGGTTGACGGCGACAAAATCAACAATACACATGAGCAGAAACGCTGTCTAATTAGCTCCTCTCCTTTGTTTCCAGTAGGATTACTGATGTTTACCCATTGTAATTAAATGAACACCCATAAAGCAGAAAAAAAGTAGAAATGTAGCCAATCGCAAGTTAATGAGCATAATAGACATCAATGGTTTCACTGGCAATTACTGTGCTGATTATTCACATTATTTTTCACTTAGATATTGATCATTACGGTTTTCACTTTAATAGAAACCTTCCTTTTTTTTTTACAGATGACAATAAATTTAGACTGGTCTACAAGCTTCACATAGATTATTAGTAATGTTAAGTGATAACCATTTGTTAAGTACAGTAGGTGTGGTGCAGGTTCTGTTCAGCACGCTGAATGTGGCAGTTAAACATTAGTTATACTGCACTGATGATATGGCTAAATTATTTTACCACCCAAGGTGATTCATGGGTTTCATTTGCACAGCAAGATGTACGCAGGAAGCTAATGCTTAATCACAACTGTGATGGTTTTTAAGGCAGAAAAAGGAAAATAATGAATTAACCACCACTAAACAGCGAAGCCTCCCTCCTGTGTCTTCATTATCCTACATTTTAAGCTCTTTCTGAGTAAGTAATGTGTGGGATTGTTGTCTCAATCTGAAACATTAGGTATGTAAGAGAGACATCTGGAATATATGACAATTGCTTTTAAAAAATAGCAACTGCATAGTGGTTGGTTTCATGATTATAAAGTACAATATGCTTGCAATCATATTGAATTGAATAACTGTGGAGCAGTTGTCCACAGAACAAGTAGTTATGTTATTAAAGACAATATTTTTTTCCAAATCAATTAACTAATAGTTTCACAAAGCATCACAAAAATAATGAAAAATGCCCCAGAGGGACATCCTACAGCAATGTCTTCAAAAACATGTTTTGTCAAAACCTGAAGATTTTCGGTTAACTGTAACCGTGATGTGAGAAAATAAAAAAAAAAAGCTAATTGTCACATTTGAGATACTTCAAATGTCAAAGTGTTTGGAATTCTTGCTTGAAGCCTTAAATGATTTATTGATGTTCAAAATAATTGCATATTATTTCAGCTCGAAGGATACTGGCCTGGCTCAGCAAGACTGGGTAACCATTCAGTAGATGTTGGTTGCATGGTCAAATAATAAATAGTAGCCAGTGCGGCAGCTTACGAGCACAGAAGACTTATCTCTTTAAAGTGAAAAGGCTATCCATTCCTCCCGGGATAAACAAGGAAATGCTGTTCTGGCATTTCCAGTGCAGTGTCGGATAATTCAGTGCCCAGTTTGTGAATTATGTGCAGATCTCTGGGTTTTCACACCTATTGTAGTTTCTTATAACGTGATACATTATAGTCATAAGGCAATCTTTTGGAAGATGCCTATCGATTACTGACATTGTATTTGGTTAGTGTGTGTGAGCATCCAGATAAATGGACTTTTGTCTCTGGAGTTCCTCAACACACAGATTGCTTTGCACTTGTAAAGATTGCAAACCTTGTAATGTGAGCAAAAAAAGGTGTTATTATAATATGTGTTATGATGTTGTTCACACACTGTATTATGCTTCATCTATCATATGTTGTACTGTAGACAGAGCATGTAGAAACCCTATACATTGTTGCTGTCTGCTTGCCTTCAGTTTATGTCACTGAAAATGAAATTAATTTATTCAATAATAACCCACTTTAGCAAGCTGTTCCCCCACTGCCAGCACAACCTGCTTCCCTCAGCTCTAATGGCAGCCCAATTATGAATAGTAGATGGGTCCCTAATAGTAGAAACTCTACCCTCACAGAGGAAAATAAAACTGAGCAAAGGGAAAGGATAAGAACACAAGATCACATCTCCAGTCTACTTTATGCCGATCCACTGACAAATATTAGATAGCGTTGAAAAATGCTTTCACCTCTGAGATCAGAACTGCAATTATTTTCAGAATCTAATGTCAACTTTTCTTCCATCCCTCCCTGCTGGCTTTAGGCAGAATAAGACAAACTCTTGTCTTGTGCAGTGGGAAAAACTCGAAGTAATAACATGTTGCTGAAGACAGCCAGTATTGATATCATAAGATCAACCTCAGCACCTGCCTCATGTCCCAAAGGAGCCAGGATTTGGAGTTATCTGAACAAATTTTTTCATCAGACAGTGGCTCTGCACCACCACATTTTGTGTGGGATACTCCTGAGCTTACATATTGATTTGATGATCATCTGTCGTGGTCTAGATGACTTGGATCAATCATGAACGTGTTTTAATATTTAAGATTCTTGATTGATTGATGTATTTAACAATACTAAATACTAGAAACAACAAACAGTCCTGACATACAACTTACATTTTTGCAAATTAAAACACAATAATTAGAATAGTGTGACAATCCAAGATTCAACCAGACTTAGCATGCATTTGAACTACCATGTAACATTCAAATGTCAGGAATGATGGAGGAAGGAAACAAATAACTTCAGATGAATGACTGATGGCCTCACTGTTGCAATATCTGTGCAAATCCAAAAAAGACACATATCACAAGAATCTTCTCAGTCACCTCAGGCAGAGGCGCTAAACAGACCGATCTGTGCACAGCAGTTTACGGTGTAGCCCTATCCGTACTGAGGCCCCATGCCCCCCGAGACTCCTTAACTGAGGAGTGACTAACCATGAGTCTGTGAGATTAATCATGGTTCAGTAAAAAAAAGCAAAATGAGTCAATACATTTTCTATCACTGGGGGCCAATCAGAAGTGAAGAAGGAAGGAAAGTGATGCACACACACACACACACACACAGCGACACACACACACTGCAATACAGCGTTGTCGGTAATCCAATCTCAACCACGGCATGCTAATACATCACAATTACCTACTCAGTCTGGGTGGTGCCATTAGAAATACATTGTCTCCATTACCACAGAGAGTTTGCGCGTGTGCGTGCAGTCATGTGGGAGTGCATGCCCTCACAAGTGTGGCTGTCTGTTTGAGAAGTGAGGCGCTCTCCATCTCCCTGCAGACTATTTCATATTCAATTACATCTCCCTTACATCACTGGGATTGCTGTGTGTATGCCACGTCAATAATGGCCCAGATCACTTGTCTGGGGTACAGAGAGACATTAGTAACATTTAGGTTGTTAGCACCTTCATTAGAGGGAGGCTGGAACAAGTGGCTGGAAGGGAGCGAAGGAAAGAAAAGAAGAAAACATTTAGAAAAGCACAGGTTCATCTGTGCTTACGTTTCTTTATCTGGCATTACATAGTCTGGATATAACTCTGGCTGAGGAAGTCCACTTAGTCCATCATTGTACCTGCACAACATTATGTTCTAACTATCACACTTTGTAAAATTATGTTAGAAAATATAATTTTGGGAAATTATAGCAGAGGTGATGTCTCTGGGTTGTACTCACTTTAGTGTATTTATATCAGGGCTACTCAAATTGTGGTGCACAGGTGTTTCATGAAAAACGTACTGTGAGAGACTGAAAGTGTAGTGAGTTCATTTAAAATTGTCCAGAATAGAGCTGCAAGACTCGACTAGTCTTACATTGCCCCATAAAAAGGAACACAGACAGCACACACTATGTTCTCATGGTAACCAGGAGAAAAAAGACCCGCGTCTCGTCAAGTTGTTTCAGTCAAACTACCGAATGTAGAAACCTTCACAGTCATTTCATGGGACAGCAGGTGTTGGCCAAATCCTGTTATCAATTGGCATTGCTGCCACCTTTGCACATGTCCTTTTGCAAATGACAATTTCAAATAAGATTGCATTACATAATGTTTTGTTCTTCTTCCCAGGTGAGGGCCTTGAGGTTAATTCTGAGTCTAACTAATTATATATCATGTAAGTGAATGTACAATAAATTAATGTTGAGAAAAATGTGACCAATTGTTTTTGTAATGAAACACAACTAGAAGTGAACATGACTTGAACATATAGCATAACACAAGTGTGATGTTGTATAAGGCATCTTATATGATGAAGACATATGATGAATATGAAGTACCGGATTTCAGACAAGCTGGTAGCATTGGCATCAGCTAGTGGGAATCCTTTGAGTGGCAGGCATTAAGTGTCTCATAGGCCGATGGGCATTGTTTCTCCCAAATGAAAGTGGCACAAATAAGGATGAGCCTTAAGATGTGAACACCATTAGACCTGTAAAAGTGTTTCAGTGGATAATTGTGACACTTTTCAAGCTGTTACAGAAACATCTGCTGTCTATTCAACAATATACCAACTCATCCCATCTTTAAAATGTAATCTCCTTTAACATTTGTCATATTTGAATATTTATTTTGACCTATATTCTTAAATAAGTCATCCATCCACAGGGAGGACCTAGCAGGGCAGGACAGCTGTGATGCATGGGCCATCGGACAAGCAAACACTGCAAAACTTTCCTGCTTGATTAGCAAAAAAGAAGACACGTCCACATGCAAGCGCACACACACCGTTGACATAAATTTGCTGCGGAGGTAAATTTGAGGTGACCTCTCAGAGAGGAGGAGTGACACACCAAGTCAGGAGAATTAGCACCGCAGAAAAGAACATCATTAGTGTTGACATTTCATTAGGTACAGCCCGAAAAGAGAGGCAGAGGAGGGAGGAAGAGTACATCAGTCAGTCAGTGTGCATCCAGTACGGATGATGGCGGCTCAGCTGGACAAATGATGCGCTCCACCTGCCATAACCTCAAACCCATGACATAAAAGGACACTTGTATAAGGTCACATTTTTACCACGTCCTTTCCTAAAGGTAAATTCTATAACACAATATGGCATCTCCTGCTGGCATGCTGGAACCCCACTACCTCCATCATACGGTGACAAAGTGACTCAAACATCAGCAGAAAAGGATTGTTCAGCCTATTTTAGGGACAAAAGGTTAGCTTGTTATTAAGAAAAAAAATGCATGTGAAATGTAGATGATACATATAGGCAATTGTCAAAAAGTCAATCGTGGACAACAGCAATAGGCCTATTGACTGCATGTGTTAATGACTACATTAGCTGATTAAGTATAACTTAAAAATGCTGATAAGGCACATCACTCCCGTGGTTTGAGTGAAAGGCCTGTGACCCTGACACCCACAGGACACTTTAAAGAAGCATCGAAGACAAAGATTTGTTCAACATGCAGTTTGATATTAAAACAAAAGAGGAAGTAATGAATAAAGACACCTTGTTATTTAGCCATAATGTTGGTATAAGATACAAGGAAACGTTTAAAAGGCTTTTGATTTGAGTTTGCACAACAACATCTAAAGCATTTTGAGATTTTGACCCAGCATGGTTTCAGAATGGTTTTGAATACCATTACCAAGGATATTCATGACAATCTTCAATTATTTCTTTTCAATTTACAACATTAACCATGTGTGTATCACTGTGACTTTAATCTAGGAAAAACCTTGTAACATTGTATTCAAATATTATATATCATAAAAATGTTCCAGTTTAGTTGTATGGGAACATAATTATGTAGGAGACCAGAATGCAATTCAAATGTCCTGACCTGTCAAATTACAAGTTCTCTGCAGAGCCTCAATCTCTGCAAGGCACAATTGGACAAACGTCGGCACAGCTCCACTCAGCTGTGGCTTTCTGGGTATCCCAACACACATCCAGGACTTTTTAGCACCCGCTTAGACTACTCTGAAAAAGGAGAAAATGTAACAGTCATTTGGAAGAATGGTTCCAGAGCCAATGCCTGTCATATTTAATTGGTACCACTCAATCTTACTTACACTTTCTTCACCATTCCACATGCTGATGAGCCAGTTTCTGGGTTTGGGTTCAGTCCACCGATGCCTCTATCCTCATCAGCTGCCAGACTCCCAACACCATGAATGTCTATTCCTCTTTTAAGATTTGTAATCCTTCATGGTGGAGACTTCCGTTGCTTAATTTGAGTTTACCTCAATAGAGCTCCATGGGTTCAATGATTTGCCACTACAAGCCCACCTGCAAGCTCCACTTCCGGGCCTGGGTCCAGGAGAGGACCAGCTTTCCCTTTTCACTTTTTTGTTATCTACATAGAAATATTTGCTGGCTCCTCATCTGCAACCAGTTTGTCACATGATACCTACAGTACCAAGAGTAATGTACCCTACAATTGAAATAATGAATTACATCAAGAAAAATGAATGCATTCATTATAAATCATTTCATTCCATCTTGAGAGTAGGATAGGACGCAGTGCATTGTCTTTATTTCCGATTATGCATATTTTGGTAGAGATAACAACAGGACCAGGTACAGTGAACAAGGAAGTTATTTGTTGACACAAGATGCCAAGTCTGCTTTTTGTTAGACAGAGAATCACCATGACCCAAACGCTTTGTCAAAACTCATTGGCCAATGTTGCATGTTGTCGTGTGCAGGTGTGAGGTGGTAGACAGTGGATGTTGTCTGACAAAATAGAGTCCACTTCATTTAGTATCAAATCTCAGCAGCAGTGCAGAGAAAACAGGAGAGAAAAGAGAAGAAAAAAGTAATCAGTTGGGGACATCCTTAATAACTCTGTAAAGCTGCAATAATGGCCAAAACAGAATGATGGAAAATCAATGTAATTAACACGGTTGAGAGGGGAGAAGAGATTTGTGGTGAATAATATTATTTTGGTATTATACAACAGAGACTAAGGCCTTTCAATATGCACTAGCCTATATCTGTTGGTTTAAGTCGTAATCTATATGGATCCTTTTAAATCATATAATCTGGCTGATAATTATCGAGGGAAACATCAGTAAGGGGACCAAGAAAAGATGTTTGTCTTACCTCAACTTTACCTTACCATGCCTCACTCTAACTTATGTCTTTCCTTGTCTTGTCTTGCGTGTTCTGTCCCTCTCCGTCCTGTCTTTACCCTTGCACTGTCATGTCTCGACTTATCGTGTCTCACCTAGTTATGTCTTTTCCTTCTTTTGGTTTGATTTGATCGTACAGCTCCTACCCCGCAGCTTCCGAACATCAGTTTAAATTTACTATATCTGGAAAATACCATGACTAAAAGCAACTGATTAACTGTTAGCAACACCAATGTCTTGGAACTTTGCGGATGGCATTGTTCCATACGGTCATGGGGAAATGCTGAGCTGCTAATGTGACAAAAGTTTTGTAATAAGATTGTTGGCTTAAGGACACAAAGTAGGAACAAAGGCTCATCCGTCTGTATAGTGCGGGTCTCCTTGGGCTACAGTACCATCATAAACACTTGCTGGAAGCATCAGGTTGGTTATTCTGCCAAGCGGTTGTCAGACCAAACACGGTGATGCATTAAGTAGATCAGGAAACATTTGCATACTGGTTTACATATAATTGAACCTGACAAGTAGTCATGCATTTCTCAGCTGCAAACAGAACATTCCTCGGGCCTGTGGATCTTGCCTGCTGTCTTCTATAATGTATTTATTTTGTTTATCCACAAAAATGAACTTTTCGTTAATTTCTGTCAAGCAAATTATGACCACGGTATAACGGGTGGTGTTAAGGACTAGAAATATGATGGAATGGTGAGTGGAGATCAGAGATTTTTTCAGGCAAAACGCACAAGGGAAACTGCGGCCACTGATCACATATGGATCAGCTGTCAGTCGGCTTTAACATCTGAGACTTATGACGTAGTTTGTGTCTGTACACACGAGCAGTCTAATAAAAAGCCAATTAAAATATGGATGAAAAATTATCGTATAATGTTTTCAGTTGATTCAATGATGTTAAACTACTATTTATACTAATAAAGACAGTTATAATCAGTGTCAGAGTGGATATGTTTTCTGTGTAGCCTGTTACATGTTAAACAAACTGCATTGAGTATTTATATATAGTGTGTGGTATTTATATTTCCTTCTTATACGTGCAGGATTGATTTCTACCAGCAGAATGTGTTTGTCTTATTTATTAATTATTCACGTCTGTATGTTTTGAAATTCAGATTGTGATATTATAAAATAACCCCAAATATTATTATGGTTTCTCTTCAACACTATTTTTTAGGCTCAATGTTTCAGGTTAAACTTAAATTGTTTAACTCATTGAACTCGGCATGTGACTAAATGGAAAGGACTATACATATTGTAAAAAGGTGTTTCCTCTCTCTGATTTTAATTATATACATAATAAGGCATTGTGGTAAACAACAAATTAAATGAAGACACATCTTTGTAAAAAATGAAAAAAAGTTGTTTGTGGTCCTTTTGTTGTTTAGACCAGTGGCGGGCCGTGTATGTTGTACCTGGGCTTTCTGTGCCGTCTGATATTGTTTGCATAAATAAGAGCATGACGGGACGCTGCGTCATTAACACTTTCTTAACGGACAATGCATGTTGTTCACGTCAACAAGAACCAGTAACATTTAGCTAGTTATAGCAAAACAATCCAACAAAACTGCTCAAGAGCACGAGCCAAAAATATAAGTATGTGTTGTTCGTGTCTGCACAACACTTTTAAAGCATCACGACATAAAAAAAGAAAAAGAAAAAACAAACGCTGAAGGAAAGCAGCCAGACAGCTTTGAACGCCAGTGACAGCCCAAGTTTCCATGCGTTTCAGGGGGTAAAAAGTCTGCGTTGTCAGTAAATCCACCACCAAGTCCGTTTCTCCTCCTCCTTCAGCCATTGAGTGTTAAAAAAAACTACACCAAGTAAAATCTTAAAAATGTCATGACTTCTCTTACGTTTCAGCCTGAACTGTTCTTACTCTAACTAGCTAGCAGCTACTTAAGTCACGCTGGTCCACTGACCAATCACAGCTCATGTTAATGGCCACGGTGGCCCTGTGACCAATCACAATCACGTCAAAGGCCACATCGAAGACGGCCCTAGACGTGTCAAATAATACACCCAGCATGTCAAACTAAAGAAATGATTTGATTTGTCTATGACAATCAACAATATGTCTTCTTCCATAGACATAGAGGTGAAATCTGATTGGATGAGAGCTCTCAACAGAAATTGGAGGCAGCGTGACTGCAAGCAGAGCAACAGATGAAGACAGGAGCTGTGCAATGAGAAAATAAGCTAATAGGGAAAAATAATTATAATACATGTAGTGTATTTGTGAAAAACAATTACATTATAAAATAGCTATAACTTTGTGATTCTGTTCAGGCCCGCAGAGAAGGCTTAGCTGGCCCTGACCGCTTACCACTGGTTTAGACCTACACAGAACGTATAGTTTAACCAGATGGTGGATCAGAAAACAAATCTGATATAGAACTTGAGTTTTATCTGTGATTGTCTTCACTCTCATATGAAACTGCAGCGATTAGTCCCTCAGCTGCAGCAGCCAATCAAATAACTGCTGAACAATGAGGGGGCGTGTCAAGCGTTAAAACTCTTGCGCCTCCTTGATCCTCACTCCTCAGAGCAGAATGAGCTTTGGGAGGGCCGTCAAAATGGCAGTGCAGAACAACTTCCGGTTCAATTGAAGTGCAAGGAAACAACAATTAAGAGACTTGGAATGTATTCAGGGAAAAGTACTGGATGTTCTGGCATAACACAGAGAATGATCTGGCAGTGACTGTGAGTAAAGCTGGGGCGTATGCACCAGAGGGAGACAGGTAAGAGCGATTGAGCTGATTAGGGGGGTGTGACTACCAGGTGCACTGAAGGAGCTGATTAGGGGGGTGTGACTACCAGGTGCACTGAAGGAGCTGATTAGGCGGGTGTGACTACCAGGTGCATTGAATGAGCTAATTAGGTGAGTGAAAGACAGAGTAGCAGGAGAGAATGGAAGCTGAACTGTGACACTTGGGAAACCTACAAGAACTGAAGTTCAAATTCAGGTACATTGTAGAGACGCTCTCATCCATCAGCAAGTGGTTGAAACCAGCCGGTTGTCAGCTGATCATCCATTACTGGGGACCGGCAAATCAGTCTCATACTGTATATCCACGGAAAGTGTGTGGGCGATCAATCCTAATAAATTGTTCTATGATACATAAAGTTGACGGTTTGTGTAGGTTTAATAACACATATGTTTGTGGGTTGAGTGGTGCAAATTGGCTCTCATAATAAATTAGATTAAGTGGGATTAACCCTAGAACATTAGGGTTGCGTGGGTCCTTGTGTAGCTTCCTGCTTCTCACTGACGTTATTGAAAGTGGGCGTGTCTCTGTTCCAATCCCTGTTTCTTTCAACAGGGATGTGTTCGGGTGATTTTCACCTGACGTTAGTGTTAGAGGGTAAAATAATTTCGGATTGGGTTTTTACATTGACGTGTGACTTTTCCTTCACAGGACAAGGCTCACATGTCTCAGGAACATGTGGACCAAAGAACAAGTTCATAGCTCCATTATTTATGTTCATAATTGTGTTTTATTGACGATTTCTTCATTTTTCACCCAATTTTGAGCCAGTATTTAGGGTCCCCCCATGATACCTGTTTTTCATTTTATGAGAAATTATATAGGTTAAAATAATAGAAGAGGACTTAAATGTGCCTTGTATAGTTGTATTTTAACATATTTTGATGAAGTATTTTTTATCAGGTACTTTATATCGGGTGAAAATCACCCGACGTTAGTGTGACTATTTTTAACGTTAGTGTTCTAGGGTTAAGTGCAATTCATTTTCAGTCGGATTTTATTTGTTCAATAACCTTCAATTTGAAGGTCCTGTAACTTGGTGCAGTTTTTGAGAAAATTAAGGTTATTTAATAGTCATATTTTATCATTACCATACATTTCCATATCAATTTCCATGAAAGAAAACAATTTACAAATAGTGTGTGCTGTAAATTATACTTTGCAATTAGTGCATCTCAAGTACATTATAGAGTGAATGACAGAAATGTGTGATCACCTTTCATCTCAGCCCACGTGTGTTACTTTATTTATATACTTCATGCAAAAAAGTCTGAATTTCTGTATTTCCCTGGCTCTGAGAGAATTACCTTTTCTAAAGCTCACATCTAACACTCCTCTATTCCACACAGAAAGCATTCACAGGGTTTTCCAGTAGAAACATAGCTGTGGTTCCTTGTCTGTTAACAAAATGACCGCAAAAAACCTTGCCTTACGTTCAGTCTGTCTGTTAGACAGGGTTTGAATGACAGGGCCGTCAGAACCATGGATCTTGCTGCTTGAGTCACAAAATGGGCAACAATGGAAAGGAGCAGATGTTTTTACAACTCTAACCGTGTCAGAGGTGCACACATATAATTCGTTTTGGTACCGTACACCTCCATCTCCAGTCCCTGCTGCAAAAGAAATGGATTTAATGCTTTTGAGATCAAACTTACATTCGACCAAGTCTTTCATCCTCCCTTTCTACTTTTTTCCCTCTCTGCTTTTCAGCCTTTGGGGTTTTTGTGTTAAAAATAGTGTTGAGCGCTTGAGGGCTGAAAGGTGAATGGATGCTACTCTTGGTAAATTGTCCGTGAAGGACAGTCCGAAAGCAAGAGTGGGATGGAGGAAAAGAAAAACATGAGATTCAGCGGGAGAAAGCACTAAACAGGACAGAAGAAAAGGGTGAGGACAAAAGAAAAAGTACAATGGGAAACTTAGAAAAAGAAACCAAGGAACAAAAAATAGAGAGAAAAGAAAAGAAGAACAAGGAGAAGCAGGTAGATATTGATTGACTAGACGTGTTAAAAAAAAGAGGTGAGAGTGAGGAAGATGAGAGGAAAAAAAGCTGTAGCTGCCAGTCACACTTCACTACTTTGTCAAACTTGGGTTCTTGCTGCCTTCAAGGCCCAGACATAAAATGGTGTGAATCAGGAAGAAAACAGGGAATCGAGGGCTCCAGGGACATAGAAGATTAACAGGAAATTGCAGCATGAAACTCTGACTCAGAAAGTTTTAACCTGAAACTGACTCAGAGAACCTAACAAATAGAACTTTGGAGCGTAATAGGACACTGAAATATTCACGAACCATGGTTTGCCCACAGCATGAAATAAGTATGAGACTGATGCTTTGGGGTATTCTGTGCTGAAATACTACACTAAACACTTTTTCTTTTAAACTCTAACCCTGTGGTTCCCATTGGGGTATCATTTATTTGTATTTTTTGCAAATAATACATAAAAAAAGCCAAATTATAACAATGTTAGTTATGAATGTTTTAAGCAAGTCCTTACTGTTTATTTCACTTTTAATAAGATATTGTCATTAGTGTACATGTAAAGCTAAAGAACTCAAACAATTTGTCCCACTACCCTGTCTCCTATTTCATATTTGAAGCATTTGTCTTGAATTTTGCTCCGATCCTAATTCCTACAACACGTTTATGAAATAGATGAAAAGTAAAGCATTCACATATATCATGTTGGGTCATTAAGAGTAGGTGAAACATATGGCATAAAAACATAGATATGACTTGTCAAACATGATCACTTCCCAATTACAATCTTATTTAAGTGGACAGTTACCCGCCTCTGTTGTTCAGTAACCCTTAGCCAGCCCAAACTCAGGGAGATTCTACTATGTCAAATACTGTTGGAAGTCTTGTTGACAGGTACGTTTATACGAGGCTTATACAACTTGTACTTAAAGAGTTCTTTATCGTCAAAAAGTCATGCCTTTTATTTGCAGTAAAGAATAAAGTCAAAGTGATTTGTACAGAAAAAGAGGCCTAGACCAGGAGAGAAACAGAGCTAACGGCGCGCTAAACTGAAGGCTAGCTTACAAGCCGTGGGCAGACAGAATGTATTGGCGTCAACACCACAGTATCATCTAAACAAAATGGCATTTGTGGGTATGATTTCCAGCTGTTTTTAATGCTCAGTTGACTAGCTAATTAGCTATCTAGCATGCAAACTAGCAAACCCCTGGTAGAAGTTTGTTTTGTCTGGTTACTGTGCAACAAATTAAGTATTGATTGTGGACATAGTGTATCCTCTTATTTAAATATCAAGAAACAGCACCATAAGAATTGTCTGAGACACAACACTGGCATTCTGTTTAGTCCCTACACCAGCACATTTAAGTGATATCTCTGCATCTGCAAATTCATCTAGCATGTAGCATGATTTACAGTTTAAAGAATGACCAAAGCTGATATTAAGGATGGTGAGAGATAACAGAGGCGTGGAGCAAGCTGTTTTGCACTGTAGAGAGACAAGGGAAGTCTGATACAATCTCCTCTTCTCTTGTCTTCTCCATATATCTACTGCACCTGCTTTTATTCCCCATGTGCTATATTTGTATCGCCACCAAATCGTGTCTGCAGAATTTATTCAGAGCACAGATTGAATTTTGCTGAATCAAGAAGTAATGGGGTACCACTATGTTCTCATTTCTTTCCCCGATGTTTCTTCATTTAACATTGAAAAAAAGTCATGCATTTTCACAGAAAACAGCAACCATGACCCCAGTCTCACATCCTCTTAATAATACAAAAACAGGTTCTTACCAAAAGTAAATCAGATTATAAAAGGTTTAAAGCGATGGCACACTTTAGAAGAAATTGACCTGTTTAATAAACACAGTGGAAGGAAAACAAAGCTTTCAAGCTCATTCTATATATCCAACACTTGTTTTCATGTCAAGAAAAGTCTTTTTTGGAGTTTTATATTATAAATATAGAATTGACGCCTTGGTTAAATGCCTCCGCCAGACAGCAAGTTGCAGATTATTCCTTGTCCGTCTAAAAAATCATCAATTCATAATTTTATCCTATTTGAAATTTGAATGTGTATGCTCATAAAAGTCATAGTGATGGTCACAGTTACTTTAACTGTTAACCGTCAAAAAACAAATATGTTCTGCATTGCATTGTATTGAGTCCAAGTGGATGTTTGTGCTAAGTTTGAGTAAATTCCCATCAGGAGTTACTGAGATATCATGTTCAGGAGAATGGGACGAACATAGATGAAAAGACGACCCGAAAACATGACGCCTCTGATCACACCTACTGCTGGCATGGAGCTGCTTCAGGTTCAGGTATCGGGCAGAGGGAAAAGCAGATATCACACACACACACACAGAGATGGACATACACTCTTGTTTGTTTGCATGTAAAGGAAAACACACACTAATGCACAAGCACACATATTTTCTCACAAACAAACGCTGGCACACAAGTGTCCACCTGATGCGACAGTGAGTTTTGATGGAGCGTCGGGTCATGGTGAACTGGAAGGGGGGCCACAGATTAAGGAACGAGGTGACGTCTCGCTGTGGGTGTCTCAGAAGCAGCCTCCAGTTATTTTATTAGCCAGACAGAAGCACTGCGGGATGCTCTCTAATACCACCGGTGATTTATCCTTATTCAGGGACACACACACACACAGCCTCCTTCCCTCAAGGATACACAGACACGGACCAATGAGAACACACACACAGACTGAACCTTCCTGACAGCATTCCCTGCGTGCGTTTCTTGCAGGGCTTCGCAGAGATTAGCCATTATTTCACATCAGCGAGGCTGGAAAAGTTTAAAGAGAGTTGTTACTGTTATCTTGACAGGTAGAAAACCAACTCCCCTCTGCCATATGAGTGTGTGTGTGTGTGTGACACAATGTTTGCGCTTGCTTTAATTATGTATGTTGTGTAGTTTCATTGTGTGTGTGTGTGTGTATATTTGAATTTGAATTTTATTAGGATCCCCATTAGCTGATGCCGAAGACATCAGCAACTCTTCCTGGGGTCCACACAAAACATATAACAAAGAAGAAATCAACATACAAAACAACAGATAAAAGAAGGAAAAAGAATAAATGAGTACATAAAAGTAAAATTAGTAATACATAGTAATACATACTAGGATCCAGTTCAAGCAGCCATGAAGTGTCGCTTCACTTGTTTTTTGAAGCTAGCTTTGTTTTGCGTTTTTAAAATATGATCTGGAAGGGAGTTCCATTCAACCATAGCTCTACATATTGCTGTGCGTTGTTTTGAGTTTGTTTTGATTGTCGGAATTGTGTAGTTACCACTGGTGGCATGTCTGGTGGGGTATGTGTGCACATTAGAGCTGAGTGTGAGCTGCCTAAACAAACAGTCGGGGGTTTGTAATGTATTAATGTTTTTTATGTAAGAAAGAAGTGATGCCTTTAACCTAACATCAACTTTCAGCCAGGAGAGTTGGTCATGCATGTTGTTTATGTTGGCTCTTGGTGTGCACTTAAGGGCAAGCTTAGCTGCTCTGTTCTGTACCCGTTGAAGCTTCCCTAAATTAATTTTTGTGGTACCTGACCAGACCACCGGGCAATAATAAATCAAAACAATGTCCAGTGTGAAACTTTATGCAGTTGACAACAATATTGGTGACATCCTGTTACCTGAAAGATAGTGATGGTTGTTGGCTTGACTTGACTATTCAACCTGAACGGTTGTGTAACAGTTAATAACAATATGGACAAACACAATGGAAATGCTTATTTAAATACAAATATTTGGGAAGAAAATTCCTTCCTGATGGTTTCCTAGTGGAGTTTGTGAAAATCCCCACAAAATCCCACAAATCTCTTGGGGATCTGAGAATTAACTTTGTATTGACTAAATAATTAATCAGTTAATTGAAAAAAAATGTATGTATTGCATAATCAAGAAAATAATGAATATTTGCTGATATACTTAATACTTTTATGCCACCTTTCTTACAAGAACAGCAGCTTTGAGAAAACAAACTGCTTTCTAACAAAGTGCTCTTTTTTGCCAACAAAACTTTAATCAATATGTAGTTGAAAATATTTCACATTTATTGTTCTCAGCTCTTCAGGGAATACATTTGTGCACACATGCATTTATATTTATTGAAGAGAGGAACACTTTGGTAGCTAAAACAAGCAGAGCCAAGGAAAATAACCCCGTAAACATGAACTCAGACTATAAAGTCCATAACGACATTGAAATGCAGGCTAACCATCAGACTGAAAGATAATCATTCCATCTCTTATGAAGTATGAACTTGAAGATTGACTGAACAAACAAAAGCTGTTTGAAAGGTGGGATATTTTGAGAGATCTGTTAAAATGGGCTTAGTCAACTACTACTTCCAGCATCACTTTTTAATGGTCCACATTAATCTTTCAAGTCTACCTAAGCGGATCCAACAGGAGTTATCATAAGCCTGGAGATTTCAAAATACGTCTTCTGAGCAGAGTGACTTATCTGATGCCAGAGGCTGAGAGACGTGTCAAATGTAGTGAGACGCGGCAGCCCATCGCACCTCTTATCCTCACATGCAGACTCTTTCCAAAAGAACCTCATACCCCACCCAGATTTATCTCACTTCTATTTTCTTCTCCTTGCTGTGACCCAGTTAGAGGTTGCCTCAGTGAGAAGATCCTCTCCCAGTCGCCGGGCCATTCTCCAAACTTTTCAACCACGATATCTGCCAACCTGAAAACACGGTGCTGTTGATATATGGTCGGGATTCATTCACATGTCATGAACGGATGATTTCTTCTTTATCTCACTTAATTACAATTAGACCACCAAGAGCCAGTAACGTGACCCCACGATGGGACCCTCAAATGAATTGCTCATGCATGAGTCTTATTCAATATCAATTCCACTCAATATCAATAACTCATTCTGGGCTCATTGTCTACAATAAATGATTGAATAATGTGAACGAGCTCAATTTCTTCCAATTGGTCATGCATGACATGGGTTCAATACAATCAATAACTCATTCTCCTGAAATCTTCAGCAGACTTTCTCCTCTTTAAAAGGACCACATTCCTGATTGTGTGTTTGATGGTTTCCATCATCTGACTAATTTTGAGAACGTGGAAGTCACACCCTGTTTTTGGTTGTTGACCTCTCATTTGGGAAACATACTTTTTTTTTTAAATGTGAGGGAAAATAATGTAAAGAGCTAAAAAGAGCTACCAGACTGGCAACTGGAGAAACGATCAAGAAGCCTCCATGAAGCTCCCTGCTGCTGTAAGTGAGATTCTTCATTAACACTATCTGCACTGTAATATAAATCATAACAGTGGCCATTGTAACTTTTAAACAGGCTTATAGTTGAGACAGACCTTTGTTTCCAACTGTCACTGTTTTAAAACATTATTTTATTTTAGTACGAGATCACCCTGATTTATGAAAATAAATCATTAAAACAATTGTGGAGTGCAAAACCGTGGTGACACCAGCCGTCTGAATATTGTTATACCTACTAAAGTAAAGTTATTCAGGTAAGGATGACTTCTCAGTGAGGCGAAGGTCCTGAAAGACACATCCACTCTTGATTGTGTGTTCTTTCATCTTGAACAAAAATAAATGCTATTATTATAGATGTTACAGGAACGTAGAGACAAACAACGCACTGTATATTTTTGACTATGTGAAGATGTGTGTCTTTTATTCCAGCACAGCCAAGAATAAAAACTGTGAGAGCGTCTGCTATAATATGATATATTCTCATAAATTAAGACTGTATTCTTGGAATCTTGTTTTTTACCCCATTCCTCTGCCCTAATACTTTGTTGTAGAAGGAAGCACTTGAATATGTTGAGTTAGCAAGTGAGCCATTATGGCTACAGCTACTCTACGTCCACCATCAACCGACCAAAGTAAGTAACAGTTTACAGTCTATAAACAAAACTGCACATATAGCAAAAGCCAGACATCAGTCTGCATAACTTGTGGGCAGTGCTTTTTCAGCTCAGTACTCTACCTGTAACCTGTGTGATTTGAGGCATACGAAACCAGGAGCAAGAATGGCTGTATTTAAAGTGTCAAAATGGCAGAGGAGGCCCCATTGCAGACGTCTAAATCTGCCTCTGTTACAGTAGAAGGCCATGCTATCCAAATCCTCCATGATACACGGCCAGAAAGCTTAAGTGACTAAGTGCACCTCCACCCAGGGGAATTAGGGAGGAAAGAGGCCTTGAAGAAGAAGTCGCAGATTCTGAATTATTGTCTTTTCCCAGCTGGCTCCTTTTGCTTTCCTCTCTGCTCCCCCTGTGGCTGTGAATACATCCAAATCCCCCTTGCTTTGGCTTGCTGGCTGGTATATTCCAACCATGTAGAAAAGCCCTGTAGAGGTTTAACGGATGGTTTTGTCCGATTCAGAGAAACTAAGCATAAGGCTGGTGCCGGGCAGAGAAGATGTTATAGTAAAAGTAATAAGAAAAGATGCCGGCAGATAAACATCAATTTGAGTACCTGCTGGTTTATGTTCCACTTTATCATATGGCGGCATACTGTGCTCTGAATTAAAGTTTACAGACAAACCAGCAGAGAAAAAGAGGTGGATTGAGTACTCTATACCCAATCAGCATGATCTGTAATTTTCAGCAACATTTTAAAGCTTGAGCATCACTTCCATCAGAGCAAACAGACCTGTAAAGGCTCTCACGATCAAAATCTTTACAAAAAAGTGCATTGATTTTACTGTACCTGAGAGAAATGATTTCATCTCCCCTTAGGCTCTAAGTATCTGCTTTACAGGAGGCACTTTGAAAGATAAACTTTTTAATTTGCACTCTTGCGCAGGCACTATGGGTAGCCGGAAAAACCCCTTTAATGTTTTATTCCATCTATGTTGCAAGTGATACAGATATTTCCTATTCCAACAGCCTTGGAGGTGAACAGGAGGGAGTCTGCGGGCATTTAGGATGGGATTTCGTTTTTTAGGGATGTGCATGCATGTGTGTCTCTGTGTATTTGTGTGCATTCCTGCTTGTGTGCAAATACAAGAACGTGTGCGTTGTCAATGAGCTCCGACTCAGCTCACCTCCTCCTTATTCATGCGTTACCCCCCTTTTCATAGGCAGCATGGTGCCTCGACATAAAAAGATCCACCCTAATTGGAGACTGCTTTCCATGTACGAAATTTCACGGAAAAAACATATTGGCACTGAGCAGCATAGGGAGAGGGGCGTGTGTGTTTGTGTGCATAATACAGAGTGAATGATAGAAAATGAGAGGCTGGGAGGGAGGGAGGCAGAAGACGTGATCAAGGGTAAACCGTCGTCTTCCATTTTCGATCTTAATGATTCCATTATCTGGACATAATCCGTCCAAGAGCTGCTTATTCTTCTTTCCAGCACTGACATTTCACAGTGAAAGAACCCATTTCTGTCACTGCATCTCAATCAAGTCGTCGTCTTACTTTTTCAAGGGCAAGCATGCTCAGCCGGCACTCAATAAAAGCCAACCGTGGGCCTTACACAGCTTGACCTCTACTTGAGGACATTGATTATACAACTCATTTGTTTGCTAATGATGTACATGCATTCTCTCATCCCCTCGCTCTGCACAAACACCATCCCCCACTTTCGCCTCCAATTACACACCTTTGGGAAGTGTGCTGTCGGGGGGACTGATTGGAGCCGTTGGTCATACTGAGCCTCAGGACGGGAATACAGCTTAAGGGCCAGCTAAGGTACCGGATTGGTCTCTGCAGCTCAGCGTGAGCGAAGTGCTTGGTCAGATATCGCAGGAGATTTGAATGTGGTTTGCCAGCATGAGAACAGCAACCCAGAGGATGGCTTCAGTCAGCATGGAGAATAGGGCATAAAAGAAGAAAGGGTAAAGAAGGAAGTATTAAAAAAAAAGAGAAAAGGCATTTGCAAACGACTGGAGAGAAATGAAGAAGGGAAAAAAAGAGAAGCTGGAATGGTTTGAAATAAAGAAGAGAGATAGAGGAGAGTGGCGAAAGAGGGAGAGGGCCACAAAAAGAAAATGGAATGAGGCATAGAAGGGAAGGAGACAAATGTGAATAAGGCAGTGGAAAGGGAAGAAAGAATGAGAGGAGGAAGATTGGAGGAGCGTCTGGGTTAAAAATGAAACACAATGAAAGAATTTCACCAGAGGCATGGATTGTCTATCCAGAACATTTCCCTTTCAGCACCATCAAAGACGGCAAAACTTGCCGACGCTGCGCTTTTTATCTCTCCATTCTCTAGCTCTCTCACTCCACTTGTGTTTTGTTTCTCTCCAAAAGACCTCTGAAATGACTGACATTCAAGGGTCACCTCATTGTAGTTTTCGTATTCGGTTATTTTTCCTTCCAGAAAGCAAGCTTTGCCTGCTGTCTCACGCCAACAATATCACAAGAAATTGCACTGATCTGGGACAAAGATTAATCTCCTTATCTCCTTTAACGAACCCAGGCCTAAGGGTGTGCATATTATTAGCTTTTAGCCCTCTATGGTTTAATATCGCTCCACCAGATATGACTCCTCGCCACAGACAAAGACTATGTGATATCTTTGGTTCCACGTGACAAAGAGATGGTGGTCTTTTCTGCGAAGCCCATCAATCATTCATGAACAATTAGGCAGCAGAAAAAAGGGATTTGAAGTTTATTAGATAAGGGGCTTCTTTCTAATGGCAGTCTGTTGATATGGGAGTTTGATGAGTTGCCACTGTCTCATTATAAGCATGTTTGTGCGGTCTTTGTGCTTTGCTATAGACAAATCCACCAGCTGATTTATGAGTTTCACTCTCTAGCAACGCCACCTTTACTGCTGCGGCATCCTCAAACTGAAAGCAGTTTCACTAAATGCGTTTGATCACAGTCAGCAATCATTCTCTTCTAAAAGATGGATGTATATGAATGTTATTCAGATACAAAACACTAGTTCTTTTGGAGAAATAAAGAAAATGGTCTCAGATCAAAAGATGGATGTGAAGTTGTGCATTACTTCTCAAAACTTGTTTTTTTTTAATGGATTTTTTCCATTGTAATCAGATAAAATTACGTTTTTCTTTGTTAACTAATCTGTTGAATGGATGGTTTGACCTATAAAGTATTAAGACTTTATAGGAAAATACTCATCACAGTTTTAGCAGTTCAAACTGCCAAAGTATTAAGCAAACCATCATAGAAGACATCAAATATTATCCACATTATTCATATTTGAGAGGCTGATGTTTTTGATTAGGAGAAAACATTAAAAGATCACTTGATTACCAAAAATAGTGGCTAGGAAACATGCGGAGTGCATGGTTTTAGATGGAGCAAACGCATTTTAAGTGAATAAAAATCATTGTGACTTGATTTTAAATTCAGGGTTTTTTCAGCAGCTGATCACAGCACAGCCCAATTGTATATCTATATAGTACAGGTATTACAGAATATACTGGACCTATTTCTTGGCAAAAGCGGTGCAAATGCAGTTCAACACAACACCTTACTGCCTTACTGTGGTTTACTGTAAAATTGCATCACAGTGATGACAGCTTGTTTATTTCACCTGCAACCTGAATTAGTCTATATTTGGAATACAGCAGGTAACAGATCTGAAACCTGGGATGCAGACAGCCTGCTAATCCCTAAAATCCAATCCCTGTGCATCTTCCACCACTTTTTTACTGTGAAACGTATTGGCAGCTCTACATTCATACCCTCAAGTTCATATAGTTCATCAAGCCTCAAGACCTGTCAATCAGCTTGATGCTCTGTCAATTATGAAAAGGCATCGAGCCTGCAGCTGAGGTAAGTAAGGTGAGTTGCTGTAGAAACAGATGGTGAACACAAGCGATCGGCAATGAAAACTGAATGTTATTGGTGATTAGTGTTGTTTTCAATTTCTGTAAAGCTACATCGATAAAACACACCTGCAGCGACCTAGAGAAAATTCTAATAAATACAATGTGCACCATGTAGTCTAGTATAATGTGAAAAAATTATGAAATTCCAATGGCAGAATTTCTCCCGCACAGGCTATAAAAATGAATCATCAGGCACCAAAATGTAATACCAGAAAGACTTAATCTAATGAATCTATCCAGCGTTTACACGTAATCGTATTTTCCGTCGAGATTAATGGAACCGCAATCACATTTTTGCATCTGAGAATCCGCTTAAAAACTTTGAAGTCTTCGAGGTAATATTGTGTGTTCATTTTTCTTTCTTGTCCTTCTTTCAATCTCTCTCGTGATAATGTCATCCCTGGCCTCTGTAGTCACAGAGGCAGAGAACTCAGCTACAAAAATAGATAGAAAAATCACAGTCTCTGTCCAAAAGAAGGGGTTCCTTCATCACTCAGAAAACCTTTGAAACCCAGAGACTCCTGCAAACATTTCATACTGAAAAACTCCTCTAAATGCTCAGAGAATATAAGCAATCTTTCTCCATTCCTCTCTCCTCCTATCTCCCTTACTCTTCCAATTCTAAAGTCTATGATCAAGCCAAACACGGTCCAATATGCACAAGTTTGATATGGAAACTGTAACATCAACATCAATAGCCTTTGCACCGCTTTTGTTGTTTAGCTAGTAACTGTACATACTTATATACACTTTATATACACTGCACACAATTTGCATTTGTACACTTCTTTATTGTTTAATTTCCTAATTTAATACACTCTGCTGTTTTTGTTATATATATTAAATGTTTTTCATTGTCTTCTATGTTTTACTTGCTACTGTTAAAAACTAATTCCTCCTTGAGGATGAATAAAGTATCCATCTCTCCATCTATCCATCCATCCATCAAGCCCAGTAAACACGAAGAACGGACTGTTCAGTGAAGTAGGACACATTGTATCTTATAGTTAAACGTGTGATATGATACATATTTAGATTTAGTGGGAGAAGATACAATTTAACGCGTATTGTGTGTCTGAAAACATGTCTGGAGGAGATCTTTAAAGGAAAAATGTAAAGGATAAAATAAATTGCAGGCCGGTGAGTTGTCACCTAGGTTAGTGAAGCAAACTGATGTTTTTCCAGTGGCAGATTTAAGATCACACCGATGTGAATACAGGGAGAGATGTGGGAACATTAAAAGAAGAGGACTTACAAATCTCTGCCCTCCATTCCCACAGAGCCCTGAAATAAAACGTGACTTGTCAACCTAAATTGCATTGGCTTCTTACAAGAGACGTTTCCCAACTGACAGAATAGGAGACATGTTCGCGATAGTGGGCAAGGAAAATACATTGACATTTAAATAATCCTAATCGCTTTCTCAGGGAGCCCAGTGGCGAGGCGGCATGAAGATAACGCAGCCTGTCATCACTGCTAAAAGTGTGGGAGCAACGTTCCTACTGTATCTCCCATCAAATGTGTGCCAGCTGAAACCCCACGGCGCCCTCTCGACCTGATGCAAATGAAAGAAGGGATTTGAGCATGCAGGCATTTAAAAAAAAAAAAAAAAAAAAAGTCACATATCCAGAGAGAAAAGAGAAAAGTACCTGTGTGTCACAAACAGGGTGAAAAGTTTGCCATGATTTGTTTTGGAAGTTATAATTGTTTGCTCTAAAAGCTTTTGGGGATAATAATATCGCAGGATTAAATGTATTCCATTGCAATTTAAGTGAATCAATGCCCACTGCTTACAGTAAATACTGAGTAGGCACACCAAATTGTCTCTATTACAACAAAATGACTTATTTGCCATTCAAAAGGCAGGAAAGAACCCACTCACTGGTATATATGCTGTCAAACTGTGGCCAACGGGAACGTAGACGAGCAGACAGTCTGACATGCAGAAGCACCAGCTGTGACAGGAAAAGCACTTCCACGCTATTCTCCCACTGAAGACTTCGGATCAGATTTCTCAAATTAAAACTCTCTACAAGGATGTTGGCAATTTGTTCAAGGTAAGGCAGCTCCAGGAAAAATAATTAAGAGAAGCCCACTGGAAGTGTTGTCTTTGAGGAGTTAAATATAAAGAAGGGTTGGTGTCAAGGAATTACTGAGGTGTCCCAGTGGTTCAAAGAAACAGCTAGGTTAAAGCTACAACTAACGTTTCTTTCCATCATCAATTGATTATTTCTTTAAAAATAAAAAAATGAATTTACCATTTAAAGAAATAGGGAAACATGTCCATCATTTCCAAATTTCTTGTTTTATCCCTGTGGGGCGTGGGCGTGGCTAGCGCGCCTGCGGCACGGAGGGAGAGAGGGACGATCGTGGGGATCAGCTGTGTCTCGTTACGGGGCACAGCTGATCCACATGATCGTGGGATTGCATGGGCAGGAGGGGAGCTACAAGAGCTCCCAGAGCCACGCAGACGGGAGAGCGAAGAGCCAGTACGGCTAGGCAAGGCATGTGAACGTGTATGGATACGTGTGTGGAAGAATGCCAAATAAAAGGCTTAAACGTGCAGCGCTGGTGTCATCACTGTGTCGGGAGCTTCAGGAGACCCACGGTGTGAAGGAACCTTGCTACAATCCCATTAACCTACCCAAAGATAATCAGTTTAATAATTCACATGACAATAAATATCAGGAATTGGTGATTTTGGCTTACAATGACAGAAAATGAACTATTTTGCTTGGCGATTCATCATTTCAGACTGTCGTCAGCTTGCCTTCATTATCTTTACATACATTTCTTTGCCTTCTAACTTTTTAACCAAATGAATGGCGAAAAAGTCCTTCCCGGTGTTATTTCATAACTGACCTGTGTCAAAAAGGTGTGAGTTATATAAAGTTTCAAAAGAAACTGAAAACTACAACCTTCGTTAGAGTATTGCAGGCTGTTAAATTTGTATTAGTTTTAGCTCAGTGAACATAATAAACTGGTATGTCCTCTACACTAAAGGGAAGAATCACACTGGGACACTTTTTATAGAGACCTTTTCCTCTTGAATTACAAATATGACCTTCTGTTTGATGCTGTGCCATTTTTATATGAACAGCAAAGGAATAGAGACGCAAGCATTGAGGACTGGCGGGTGGAATGTCTTGGCACCTATTATGGTCAATGTTTTCTCTTATAGATGGCTGCAATCTTTCCTTAACCCAGTCATTTAAGTTGTTTCATTTTATCCATACCTAACCATATGGGTGGCATGGCATTAAATGCTTATGTCATTTAAGGTAACAACAAATAACCTATGTTGCTGTTCAGGTAGGAGGACTTGTTGACCTACGATAATGTCCTTTAAACTAGGTGAGAACATTGGGATGTGATTCTGAGACTTTAAGAGCTCCATAATGAGCTCTATCTCCAGCAACATGACTCTTGACCTTCTCTTCTCCCGAGGAAAAAAAACACATATGTCATGAAATAAGATTCATTACTTTTCACTCGGTCTCACTTTCACTGTCTTTCTCTCGTTCTCTGTCAGCGACGTGTCTTATCCTACCCGGCCACCCATTGTCCGTCCAACCTCCTCCGATGTGGAGCCAGAGGTACCCGTCTCTCTTCGTCTCAGGAGTACCATCCTCATGCACCTCTCCATTCCTCTTTTCACTATCACAAGCTGAAGCCGCTGACAGCTCCGCATAAGAGAGGATTCCTATCAGTCTACCCGCCTGCACAATGGGACATGTGAATCCGGCCTTTAATTGAGAAACATAGACACAGAATGGAGACTAGAAGAGAAACACTTAGTCTGTCTCTCTCTAAAGTAAAAAAAAAACTCCCACCGCTTTGACTAATTAACACATAGTTCTAGTTTTTTTTAAATCTGTACACAACAGTGTAAAAGCTATGTTCTGTAACTGTTTCTTGAGTGCAATGACTTCCTGGATGAGCAATCCAGGCTACATTATGTGTACAATATGTAACTAATTGTAAATCTTGTTTTTTTATGTGTGTCCAATTTAACAAAGTGAGATGCAACATGTCAATTACTGAATTTACAGGTGCTTGGAGGTGTTTTTGTTTTTGTTTTTAACTAGACAGAGCTAGGCTAGCTGTTTCACTTGCCCAGTCTTTGTGCTAAATTATGCTAAACAACTCTTACCTCCATAATTAACACACAAACAGGAGAATGGAACAATTTCATCTTCCTCCTGATGATGCAGATCAAACATTTCGTAATGCTGCTGCTTCACATTAAAAAACATTCAACCTGGTTCATTTTTTAATACAATGTACTTCCCACAGAGGTTAGCATTACTTTGTTCATGGCAAAATTGTTAACTAAAAATGGGTCTTCACAGCAAGTGATCTATGTTTTAGTCAGCGGAGATGCGGATAACTTTTAAATATTGCAGTGAAGACTGGAACGATGAACATTGAGGAAGAAGAAACAGCCACAGTGAGATGTTAGATTAAGCTGCAGGCTTGTACTGTGGTCTGTTAAGGCGGAAAAACACTTTAAGTGCGGAAGTCCTCTTTGCAACAGGAGGAAGTGGAATATTGGGATGATGTGATCTTAATTTTGATCAACAAAAAAAACGGTGTTACGACCCATGACCAAGTTGGCTGACATCTCTCAGTCAGTCATGTTGGTCCCCCCTTACAATAAGTGATTTAGAGACAGATGAGAAAAAGGAATTGGTGCTGTAAGATATAAGAGGGGAGCCAAATTGATTTCTCTGGGACCAAGATGAAATGAGACTAGGATGAGAGTAATTTTCTCCAAGAGGCAGCCCAAATCATTCTGCCGGGCAAATCTAGAAATGTTCTTGATTCAAGGAAAGAAGCAACTATGGGCGTTGCAAAGGGATAATAAATGGTTAGGGTTAAGGTAAAAACATGCTTGGATTACGGAACGTGATCAGACAAGATTTTGATGTGGTAATGAATCATTTCCTTCTCTTTGTTAATTTGTTTCTGAAGGCGGGACCGAAAGCTCCACAGAATGAAACTCCACTCCACTGAAACAGGACCGTATCCAGCCATTCTCCAAGAAGCTCCAGCTGTATGAGGCATGATGACTCCCACCATTCATTACTCATTCCATTCTGACTTCCCGATGTTTGACTATTATTCTCCAATAGTCTCACACTAATTTGAACCACTTGCTTGGCTCTCAAGCTAATTAAACCATGCACCACAGTTCTAGCGTAATGCTTACAAAGGGCTTTGGCACACTGTACTATACAACTCTCCCTCCCACCTGTTTGTATTCAAATCTGCACTCATCTTGGTTTCAGTGTTCACAAGTCAGCACTTTGCCTCATCTTTTAAAAGTTCCAGACCTCGTTTTCTGTCCTCTCATCCTCTTATTCTCTCCCCCCACACAGATGAATAATAAATGGCGCATCATGGGGATTGCTCGTTCAGATGAGCAGCTGCGTTTTGTGAGTCAAATGCCCTGAATTTTGCTCGACATGTATGGAGTCAGTGGCAAAAGTTTTCAGGAAGATTAGTTCTGGATGGTTTGTTATAATCCCCAGTATTTGAGGCCTGGAAGATCATCTTGACTGTATAGTAATCAAGATTCAAGGAATATTAAATACAACTAAAACTTGTGTTACTTTAATATTTACACGTGTATGTATGTCCTCTGATCTAAAACATAACTTTATTCTTATGGATTATAGCAACATACAACACAACTGTACATGCAGTACTAGGCTTGGTGATACTTCAATCAACTTTCAGTAGAATCTTGTGAAAATGTTATTGTTTCACAAAATGTTTTAAGAAATCAAAGCAAAGTGTAATTCAAAGCTAAAGCTGTACAGATACACACACACACACACGCCGCGATAGATGAGTTTAGTCATATCACCCAACCCTATCTAATCTAATGCGAATCAGTAGAGCATAGCTCATTCCACTGAACGTCAATTGGATTATATTAATATAATATGCATATGTAGAAAGAGAACTCATACTGATGAACTAGTTACATTACAAATACAATATACATTTGCATTTCCTCTCATCAAAAAAGGCACAGTGGCAGCAATATATGATCACAACAGCAATAGCACGACTGCATCCATATTTTTGCATTCCATTCAATCAAATCAAAAGTTTTTATTGTGTCAATGCTCAGTTTTAGAAAATGTAATTCACAACATCCAGATGAAAAGCACAATTATATGGTATAACTAGTCATCGTGACTCCTTGACTCCTTCAACCTCTTTCTCTCTCCTCCTCTCACACACTCTGCCGTCCTCTAAGAGAACAAATAACGCAGCTCCAGCTCCATCGATAAAGTGGACTCTCTTTGTGCTCTGAAATGTGGCTGTTTGAGGAGACCTAAATCACTAAATAGATCCGCTCATTACGGCCGAGGATTACGGCCGAACGCTGGGTCTTGTTCCTTCAATAATTAGCTCAGGGAAAAGATAAAGATTTCAGTTTGAACTGGAGTCTTCTAGGGGCAAATGTAGTTAATTTGGATTTGTTAGCAGGTGTTTATGCTTTAATTGTGTTTATAAAAATATATTCGTGGACACTGTCTGCATGAGTATGTTCTACATACTGCAACAACTGCTCCATCTGTCATGCAAAGAGCTTTTTGATTTTATTAACTAATATATAATTAACTAATATCCATCATGTCTACACCAAGAAAAAATGAAATAAGTGAACTCAAATTAGACGTTCATTAAAGAGTTACTCCATTAATTCATATTCCATAGAGAGTAGCTCCAACATAAAAATGAGACAAGCAGCAGAAGATATTAAATGTTGGTTTTCACAAGCTACTTGCCCCGAGTACTGGAGGTCCTGGTTCAGAACATTTGAAATAATAAGCTTATTATAATTCACCACAGATACAATTAGCTGTAGAGGATTGTACTTTTAACTGCCAAAAGCAACCACGGCTGAAGATTTGAAACTTTGAAACCAACTCTGCCCTCCAAAGCCAAACGGAGCATTAACTGATCACACAGACTGAGAAATACTGGTCTTGATGTATGACACTGAAGGACGTCCTCTTTTAAAGTGATGAACACGAAGCGTCTAATCCGCACAGCTTCACCCACTTTCCAGGCATGATTTAACTGCATCGTTCCCACAAGCCAATCTGAATGTCTTGGGGTAGGGCAGAAGTTGATGAGGTTGAGTGGAGCTCTTGAAAAACAAATGGCTTTTGATTAAACCCAGCCACTTTGCCATAAATAGTGCAATACCGTCAACTCTTTAAGACATTGCAATTGCCGCATTTGGCCTGCAGAGCTAAGTGAGATATGGATATTGACCAATTTAAAAAGCAATCTTTGTATTGACTTGAATAGAAAGATAGAATGCGTGAAATGCGGTGCATGAATAATTCCCTCTTTAACAAAGTGACTCGGTGAGATCAATCTGGTGTAAAACCTGTTTCTCCATGGCTGAGGCATTTTCAAAGACATGACTTTTTATAAAAAATCAAACGTGTTTTATGTCAGAACATCTGTGCTCTCCAGTCACCTTCATGTGTATCTGTTTTGGGTAAGGAATACAAATCTATCAGCAGGATACGGACCTTAAAAGAAAACACGTTCAATATGTGTATGTGTGTGTGTTGCTCAACAGTCAATGAATCATACTCCACTCCGGTGTCTGAATGATGTGAACCATTCATACATTTTCTATGGCAATGCCAGAGTGGTTTGGTACTGCAGGGCTAACATGAAGTCAGTGTGAATAATGACTAATACAAATGTCACCACATGGCTTGCACACACACACACACACACACACCACCAGTCACACATACCCAAACAGAAATACACTCCATTACCTACTCTTTTAAGATGGATGTCCTTCTCTAACTCGACATGTAAACATATCCAAATGACACTAATCTAATGAGGTAACTGGCCTCCATGATGATATGCAAAAATGTGATTTCTTTGAGGTGTTTTCATTAATCTACCCATTATATTCTCAAAATAGGGACAAATGTCCATACAAGAGCTTAATGTGACATCTAAAATCTTTTGTTTTGTCCAGCAAATAGTCCCAATAATATTCAATTAAGCATAAATAAATGTGTGAGAAAATGTTCTCATTTAAGAACCTGTGACCAGTGAATCTTAGTCCTTTGGGACAAAACAATAGTGAAAGAACTGTATGGCATATTATAATAGAACACACATATTTGCTATGTAAAGATATAGTGGAGTAATGTCTCCCTGAACAGAGAATGAAGTCGCTTCTCCTGTTAGCCGGCCCGGCCATGTGCATGTGAGCGTGTCCCGCTGGTTAGCTCGAGGCCGCTGCTCTGTACGCTAACCCTCATACGGCGGTTACAGATGACATCACCATCTTGACCATCAGCCTCACCACCCTCCAGTTAGTCCTGTCAGCATGTTTCCGATCTTTGACCTGTAAACCTTAGCTCTGAGTCGCTGGCTAAGGCGTTGCCACGTTGAGGGCCGTTGAGAGGAAATCAAAATGCTTTCAATCTCATTTGCACCTTTTAATAAAGTATAATTAACAATAGATAATTATTCTGTTGATCAACTGAGTGTTTAATCCACTAATCATTTCAGGTATCAATTCGCTACCACTCCTCCAGTGGCCAAAGGTAAGAGCTTCTCAGCTTCCCATTGTGGGCTGATGATTGAAAAAATCAATCAACTTGCTTTTTAACTTTGTAAGTAGAGAAAAACAATAAACCAAATGAGTAATTGTCCTGAAGAAGGAAGGAGGTTTTATGCAATGTTGTCTTCATTTAAGAATATACCTGAAGTGATAGTTTTTCTGGTGGTTTTGCCTCATAATTTGTGAATGATAACCCAATGTTAATAGATGCTTTAAATGGCTCAAAACGCTCTGGACGCTAGTAAAAGAAACAGGACTTTAATCTGTAAATCAAGGCGAACAGTCACTAAGAAACGTGCACACTAAAGTCTCATTGTGAAGTCACAACATGTTCATCTCTGTGTGAACTGAAACATGTATCTGCTATTCTTATTTAGGTCATCACCCTTGTGCGCCATCGTGCACGGCAGAACAGACTATCCATGCGCAGTACGGGTTGAGAAGCGTGTCTACCAGTGCATATATTCAATCTCACGGCACTGAAAATAGCTATCATAATGGATATATTCACTGAAGTGAAAATACATGGCCACGATAAGCAGCAGCTCCGGTATATCTGCCCAGAGCTTTCAAGGCATGAAGGGGTGAACAGGGGAGTGAGCCATGAGGGAATCTAGAACTCCCAAATATTTCAAACAGGGACTCATCACCTAACAAACTCTTTGATGTTTTTCCTCAGTTGATCAAGTAAAAATATCTCTCACCATACTTGTCATGTCTCATCTCACTAATACACAAACACACACAGCACCCTGAAATATGTTATTTCATAGGTCTTACTGATTGCAAACCGAAAAAGGACGTGTTTGTGGATAGTTCGTTTTAAGGGTGCAACACACACACACACACGTATCATCTATCACATTACAACTGTCATCTTGTATTCCATCTCACACACTATTTGGGGGATGTTTCACATATATCTGTTTGTTTACTTGTTTCCTAAATTGAATCTTTGTGATTATTTTTCTACTAATGAATTGCTTTTGTGGTGACTTTTTTACTTATCGCAATTAGTTACTTAAACATTTGCTTGTTGATTTACCTCAAACAGTTTAATAAGGCTTATGATATTTTTCGTTCTGCACAAATAAGCACTTGTTACTTTGTTTTTAATTGCGTCCGGGTTTTATTTTGTGTGCAGGGGTCAGTTCAAACAAATAACACATTTCTCCTATATTGCTCGTGCTGTCGAGCCATTTGGGGTTTTAAGTGCTGAGGTTTTGAAATATTTGCCTTTGAAACATCTGCCACCCATTGAAAGAAATATGAATATATTTTATAATTTGTAATATGAATAATTTGTGCTGCTCAAGCATTACAATAATACATTTGGAAAAGTAATCATTAGGGATGCACCGATACCGATACCGGTATCGGTATCGGTGGTCGATACTGCGTTAAATACTCGTACTCGCATCGGTTTCAATGGCCGATACCAAGAACCGATACTCAACAGTATTTCACTACAACAAACTGGTCGCGCTTTGTGGAGAAGCAACCCCGTGGCGGAGCCGGAGACACTCTTCTCTGTCTCAACTGTCTCAACAGTCTCAACTTCTGAGCAGCCAATCACGCTATCCAAGTTGTTTTGCCGTCCAATCAGATGGCCAGTTTGTCTCAACAGCAGAATCTGGAGCCGCCATCTTGGATCCTCGCTACGCAGCGCTCACTTCTTTCAATAGACAGGAGAAAAGTGAGACGCGAGTACAATACAAGACTTTATCGATATTGTGCTTATTAACCGGTGTTGCATACGTGTGGATGACATATTAGTGCTCATATTAGTGCTCTTGTTAGTGGCTGACAGCCCCGGAGTTACTTGTAATCAGTCCGTCCCAACGCGACGCAAATGTTTCGCGCGACCAGATTACATGTAAAGTCTATGCACAGACGCGTGTGGTTGCGACAGACGCAAATTTACGCCGGCGGCACGTTAGACGCGAGAGTTGAAATTTTCCATATTTAATACATCTATAATTGAGAAGCTCTGCGCGTCATCACCGCCGTCCTGCCGGTTTGAATCAAACGGCTGCTGATCCACCTGAAGTAGCGCTGGCAGCGGCCTCATTCAGACGCTGTTGTGCGGCTACGGATGATATTATTGTAGCCGAGTGTCTGTTGTGTGTCTATATTTGTAATTCTAATAAAATGAAAACACGCTGCAGGGTAACTTGAACCACTTTTTTATCTCCTTCACACACGTATATCCCACAATTCCACTCTTTTCCTTTCCGTTTCTCCCTCCACAATAAAAGCACCGGAAACATAACTTGGAACACAGCTTCCTATATAATTGCTCATACCTAATATTATCGCTTACATTATGAACCCGGACACGGGGCGTTTTATGGTCCGACATTAGAGGGACTTCCACAAGAAGTTTAAAGCTTGGGATAGCCTTCTGTTAATTTTGTACTATAGGCTTGACATAATCTGCAGAGGATAAAATAAAATCTGCCTCCAAATTAATTGCACTTTCATGGAGACAAAATCTAAGAAGTATCGGTATCGGTACTCGGTATCGGCAAGTACACAAATAAAAATATCGGTATCGTATCGGTTTGTAAAAAATGGTATCGTTGCATCCCTAGTAATCATCATTAAAAGAATTGGTTACTTTGGATAATAACAGTGTTCAACAGAACACTTCTTCAGTAAGAGCTCCAAATCCAATAAAAAAGTATGGTGTTGGGTGAGTACAATACAAGTAAGCCTTTTGCAGTTTTAAGCCAAAAACTTTTGCAAAACAACTTTTTGGACAGTGCAGTGTTAAGCTTGCATGGTAAAACCCACCATGTTTTTAATCCCTGTCCATCTGAATGAAAGGGCAAACCAAACTGGCCTCGACCGAACAATCCTCTGGGTGTTTTGTCCAGATAAACAAGAATCAAGGTGACTTCTAGCAGGAATGAAAGAATGTGTGCTTTTTGTTTCAACAAATGAAATACAGTTGCTTTATTCCAAAAACCTCCTCTGCACTCTCACAGGAGGATTCTGTTGGCAATATATGCCAATAGCTATCTATAATTATATCTAGCGTTATTTGTGTGGAAAATTATCACTCTTGGCAGAGCGGACGGTGAGGAAAAGGTTTGCTGATAATGTAGCTGCAAAAAAGTTTTCAGCCCTGCAATTACTGCAAATACGATTATTGACAGATTATTATTGCATGCTATGCACATGCTTCTGTTAATACTGCAGATTGGAGCGACAGCATTTTAACCAAACAAATGCAGGATCAAATCTACTTATTGAGTTTACTTGTTTTGCTAATCCAGGGGTGGAGGACGCGAGAGGGATCGGATGAGCCACAGATACAAAAATGTGTAAACTAATCTTTGAATTTTCTTACAATAATGCAAAGTATCTAATCACTTGTATTACTATGAAACGTATTTATGATTGTATCAATCACTTCATCTAAAAACAGAGTTGTCTAAAACCGTTCACAGCCCTGAAAAGGGGTCGCAATTAAAAAGTAATAAACAAGTCGCTATTTAAGAAATAAAATGTAAAGTGGATTTGCCAAATGCAGTGCTTTTATACAAGTAATGAATCTAATTATTTAATTAAATGATGTGAGACATAAGGTTCTCAGAGCTTACATATTTACCAATTAGGAATCAAATCCAAAATGAAACCGACAATCTGAACCCAACACTGGGACAGATTACGAAACACAATTATGTCCCCGTATGACCCCACATACAAAACGCACATCTGCAGTTGCACTGTCCTGACACTACAGACACACATAGACATATGCACACACACACACACAAACATAGTACCTGTGTGTGTGTGTGTCTGACAAAGCTCAAGGATCAACTCGTTCTGTTTCTGTGTGACTGCAGAATTACACGCACAGAGAGAAACACACACACACATAGTACTCCCTTGTCACTTGAAGGGTGGGCAGCACTCCAGGCCAAACTCCTCCACAAGTTGTGCTGATGGGGAGAGTTATAAGGGAGAAACATCATGTACAGATCCAGGCCTCAGGGCGGCACCACGACAGATTCCACCTGACCGCATTTCACCTTAGCTCTGCATTTTGTCTTGGATTTCCACCTCTCTTGCCTTCTTTTCATCACAAGTAATTGACGTTTTAGCCTTGAAGCATTGTACCGAGGGAGTTGGGATACACACACATGCACATACACACTTTGGCTTCAGGTTATAACATTTCCACCTTTCAGCTTTTTTTGGCATTACAGTCTTAATGGTAACTTGGGTCAATTTTTTCCCAGTATGCTGAGCTTTCACCAATGCGGAAAAACTTTCTCATGTCGAACTTTAAAAAAAAAAAAAAATCACTTCTCAGAAAGTGGAGTGAATCTAAGTTTTCCATGTGCCAATGCATCATGTTTCTAGTAGACATTGGTCCTAGAAATACAAGCTCCTGACAAAAAACTGTCATGGCTTTAACTAGGGTCCATCTGCCCAAAAGATGCTTATTACGGCTTCAACAACACGGTCATCATGTCCTTTAAATCTGTATTTTTCCCCATAAAGACATATTAGAGAGCTGTGCACTGCTGTAAACCATCCTTATTTCATCCCCTGTGGCCGAATATTCTCAATCTTGTCTTAGACATGGCTCTGATGTGCTTTTTCTCAGTACTCTGGATACTTCTGTCAATGCCACACTCTCCGGGGAGCCCTCTCTACATAGAGCCATTGGCTCTCGGACCCAAGTGCCCACATTAACACCGACTTGGAAGACTTCACGCTTCCCTTTTTGTAGCAGCTCTCAAGACATCTTTTTACTGAACCATGGAGAAAATCACCCCCTCAAACAGGATTCTGAGGCTGCTGCAGCTATTGTATTCATTCTTCTATTCCCTAGCGGGTGTGGTTTTGTTGGGGGAGGAAAGGAGAAGATGGATCTAAGAGAGAAGGAGAACGCAGGGTGACTGTGGATATTCTGGGGCACTTCCCCCTCCCCCAGCATGACTGCAAATGTCTGGCTTTATCTCATGCTCACGTACACTGAAGCATGAGCGTTAGGAGACAAAAAGCAATCGATGTGTAGTCAATGTGTGACACTAAAACAGAGTCAGTGGTTGGATAATTCAACAAAGTATCAGACTTTACGACAGGAGATTGCTGCCCATTTTCCTGTTTCCACCAAGCATCAACATTGGTTTCTTCCACAGCTGTTTTGTAACCTTGATCAAGTGGCTATTACTCTAACCATGGCAATGACGATGGCGATGGCAATGACGTTACCCTTATCAAGGATGCAATTTTACCCAAACAGTGATCGTTCCCTAAACCTAACAACATTGTTTTTGTTCATGAATATATATTGAAGATCGTTGAAGCATGTGTTAGTCATCATATCACTAAAAATAACTACAAACATGGCACACACATGCTGCGTTTTGATTAGTTTGGAGTCTGTTAACAATGTTATCAGAAAATGGTCTAGAAAGTGGTTGTTTGAAAGATTCGAAACGTGATTATCAGAATGTTGGCTGATTCACTGCTGACAATATCAAAGACGCTTCATATGCTGCTGCAGTGAAGAATGGTGGCAAGACAGGAAGGAGCAGAAGCTCTTTTAATTAGTTACTACTGTGGATAAACAACAAGAGGAGAGGTTAAATTGGAATTAAACGTTCACCGGAGCCGTCGCACTGCCACTTTGGATTCAATCCAATGAAAAGAAATATCAAAATGCACACGGACCATGGATGTATTATTGACCAGCCTTCAATGCAGCTCTACTTCTTTGTTCTCTGAACTGAGGGCAGACTGCCAGACTCATTACTGCCTCTCGAAGAGCAAGTGGTATTATAAGGAACTGAGAGCCTGGGCTAGTCAGTTAGCACGTTCATCTCAGTCAATAAACAAGTGGATGTGTGTGAAAGGTTTGGGGCAAGTAAAAACCCTGTTATCAAGGACACATCTGGATTTCAACCTTAGATTGCATTATTTAATTAATTGCATATAATATGGACAAACAAAACATTAGGCCTTTGCTATTAATACTTCAAAAGGCCTGCCTATAATTTCACCTGCGCCTCCCACAAGGCTTAGCAGCAGCAGCAATACTGTAATATATACCCTGGTTGAAGGCCAGTTTGTAATTGAAGAAAAAATACATACCTGTCAGCTGTCACAAGGAAATGGATAGACTCTGTGATGAATAAGTGAACAATGCTCATTTACCAGTTTGAGTCTGCTGGATAGAGCACCACACACACAAACCCACAACCAGTCACACACTTGCTCCAACGCAGGCTGCACCGCAGCGCTAATGGGTAAATACAAGTTGGTGTAAATCAATCAGCATGTTAGCGCGAGTTGATCGGAGGCACAAGCTGAGAATGTCTCTCTCCCTCCAGGGCTAGCTTAATGGCATGCTGCTCCAATCCTTACCATACAGGCCGAGACAACAGTGGGCAAGATATCAGTCTCTGTTTCCTTGTCTGCCAATGATGAGGCCTGACAACCGCTGAGAGGGAGGCGTGCTGTCAAAGCAATGCATACACACGCCTTGCATACATTTTCATTTGGTAGATTAGTAGCATAAGCCAACAGTAACACAACCTTACACATGCAAATTTCATTGTGTGTTTTAAGTGCCGATGCTACCAAATAAAACCCTCCCATCCTCCCTTCTCACTCTCCTCTCTCTGAGCAGTCTGAAATATTGTTCTTCCTCCCTGTCTCCGAGCACCCACCCTCTCTTTTCACACTGGTGTCTGTAAGCAGATTATCAGTCTAAAGTCCTCCTCGACGGATGTAAACCTGGCGCTGGTTTTAATGGACTCCATTTGCCACAGCATGCAAAAACAGTCGCAGGCTTTTGATTCATGAGCAACACACAGGCACTTAGACACATGTATTTCAACACATGCCTTATACAAAGACATAATGTTGTATTACAAAGGCACATATACTCTCCAAAAATAGGTACGCAGTCACACATGCTGTCAACTACTCTGCCCTACAAAGGCAAATTGCAGTAACTAGCCTGACACAGAATGAGAAGTATTTATATTACCGTTAACAGCTTCACGGGTAATACAGAGGCAAAGTGCAGTAACTACAATTTCAATGTCTCATCATCTTTCAGTGTGTGGAAAACTGTTTTAAATTCTGCCTACATTCAATTTGTATTTTTATATTCATAGACACCTTTTCTAAAATTAATAACAGAGACAATTGTGAGCAAGTATTTGTTGTTGTAATATGCACATCGATGGTGTGGCCTAAATTAAGATACTTGACATCTTCGTCGCTGACGCTGCTATGGTAATTGTAAATTTTTCAATTATTTCGCCGTTGGCATCATCCTCATTCTCACTTTAATTATTTTTGCACAATTAATGAATGAGTACTGGCAGCACGTGCTTCGCTAATTATATAACTGTTTGGTGTGCCGACTAGTCCCGTCTGGCAGGCTTTTCAGGGATAACCAAACTATTGGTATAACATACTACAACATGTATTAGCTGGTAATCACAGGAGAAGAGTTACCAGTCAAGAACATGAAGATTCCCTCTCACGTTCAGAAAGCGCTGAAGCTTTAGTTCAAGAAAACATTCTGTGTTGAGCTGAGCTAAACTGATAGCTTTTTATTATTTCTTTTCTTTTACTATGATTGGATAGCTTGTCCCGCTACAGGGTAAGTCCCAGTGATTAAAACAAATATCGGGCTTTGAGATGATTACTATGACCGAGAGACTATCTCACATTCACACCCACGTCTTTGGGCTGTGGGAGGATGCTGGAGAACACCAAAGAAAACCCACACTGACACGGGGAGAACATGCACACTGAAGGGTCGTCCAGCCCGGGCTTCAACCCGGGCCCCTCATGCTGTGAGGATAGTGCTAGCCACTACCCAACCGTGCAGCCCAGAATCCCAGATTTGATCCCAAATCTCTGGGAACCCAATAGTGCAGTAAGAACATTTGCTGAGGTTTGCCATGATTTCAGTCTGTATTTTGTAGTTATTGCAAATTTCATCTGAAACATACTTCTGAAACTGTATCAGACGATTTGTTACGAGATAAAACAGATGTCACAAAGTCCAGTTCCAGATAATACTCAGTTTTGATCAGAATCAGAATCAGAATCAGAATCAGAATCAGAATCAGAACCATTTATTGCCATGTATGCTTACACATACAAGGAATTTGTCCTGGCGGGAAGGTGCATACATTTAACATTTAACAATACACATTTAACAGTTAACGCAGTGCAATAAATGAGGATGAATGGATGAATGAATATCTACATTGAGACAGCAGCATAACAAAATACCAAAGTAAGATAAAGTGCATAGAATGTGCATGAGTGTAAGTGTTGTGTGAAAATGGCAAGTGCATCAAATGTGTAGTTACTGCTCTTTGCCTTTGTTCGGCAGTAACAATTAACTTGCATCATTTTTACATCCGCCGCATGGTGAACATGGTACGTAGAGTTGGGTCGATTTCCAGTTTAGCCGATCCAGTCCGGTGTAATCCAGTTTGATTTTATGCAACCTGGCTTAATTGGCCTACATTTCGTTTGTTTCAAAGACAGTCCATGTGTTGTTTGGGGTGACGAGACAAGACAGGTGTGTGCCAGAATCGCAATCACAAGCCTCCAGCGCCTCCAGCCTCAACTGTGATTGAGAAAGAGAGAGAGAGAGAGAGTTTCAGTGTCTTACTGCTAATTCAAGTTTTTTGAGGGTCAGCCCCGAAGTTAGCAACAACTTCGGCACATATTAGGTTGACCTCTAAGTCGGACCATCTATTCTATCTCCATCTATTTGGAGACAAGCTACTCCTCTGAGCCTACTGAGTCAAGTGCGACACAACAGGATAAGATTTGGTATACCGGTCCGATCCGTTGGCTTAATTTCAAACCGGTTTGAAAAACCTTAGCTATAGGTCCTAAATGTCAGTCACAGTTCTGGAACAGTACTTCAGTGGATGAATAACAGCACAAGTGGTTTCTTTATACGTTTTATTAGTATTTACCTGAGGGGCAGATACATCTTCTTGTTTGAAAGTGATAGGACTGCCATAACTGAAAAGTTCAAACACCAGGGGAGTCATGATCTTGAAGGAACTTTATTTTTTTGGCCTTCCCAGCAAAACTACTGCTGATGAAGTGATGATGAAATGAATCTCTACAGTCTGTACTTGTGAATTACTGTAAGTCATTTTTGCTATCCCGAGAGCAGAGGTTTTGATTGGACTCTGATTGGCTGCTTGCTGCTGCAGTGTCAGAGTGACGACTGCTCTCTTTCTCTCTGTCCCTTGCTCTCTCTTCCCCTAGATAGTCTGTTGAAAGTTTGTCCAACACTGCTGCAAGTCCGCGACGCGACGAGCTTCAAAGTAAATTCCACAGTCTTCTCCTACATGTCGTAGCCTCGGAGCACAGGCCGTCCCTGAGCACCCGCTCCCTGCAGATCGAAAGGTTTGCTGTCACAGCGCTTAATGAAGACCTTGCATTCTATTTCATCAACCCTTTCTTCTTCCTCAACCGCTTCTCGACTATGCATTGCATGAAGCAAATGTATTATTAATACGTGTTCATCTCTTTACTAATGAGTACACTGATTTCAGAGCTGTTTCGTTTGGAGTAACACTCTTGTGACAAATTTTAAAGAAAATATAACTTTCATTTGACTTTTTGTTTTGCACTTTTCAGATAAACTTGAAAATGTAGAAACCTTATGTCTTTTGTTCAGATAAAATCGTAGAATGTGGAGAGAGTAACCATGCAACCAATAATAGTACAAAAGAACAAAAGGAGAAAAGAAATGAAAGAGCAAGTGATTTCAATGAGTGGCCTATTTAATGCCACTTGCAGTCCAGAACCAGATCGTAACCTTTCAAGCTCAAACGTTTATTTTTGCAAATAACATTTCATACCAATTACTCCTAGGACGGAGTCATTTCCTCTCCTCTCCTTTCCTCTGTCCTCTAATCTAATCGGATCTGTCTCCCTTCCTTTCTTACCATCTCTTCATTAATCCCATCTCATCTGCTTCTTTTTTCCTTTCCCTCGTTCTCCTTTTCTGCTCTCTGCATTTCCTCTCCTCTCTTTTTTCCACTCCACCTTTCACCATTACACCTGTTAGTTCCAGCGTTGTCTGAGAGCTGCCAGCGAGCAGACACTCTCCCCCTGTGGTCGCAGAACCAACGTAATCAGACCCCCAGCAAAAGCTCTTAGCGCCTTGTCCTCCTGCAAGACACTGATAGAAGTGCTGTGGTTTGTTTTCCTGCAAGTGTTAATTATGTAACCCAATTATACCATCACAGAGCTGACGCAGAGAAGCTAAATTAAAAGTGATTGGCTTCATTACAGTCGCCTGAAAGCTGCACAGGGTGCTTTCAGGAGGAGGCCCTATTTAAAGTTACTTCTGTTGTGAGAAACACTCCGATCTGTGGGTTGTCATCATATTGGATTTTTTCAAAGTTGTTGCAGCGAAGGTGTCGCATATGTTAAGCGCAAATTAGATTTCTGGCCATGTCCATATGGTTGCATACAAACTGATGTGATCCACATGACTCCTTTGCTTCCAGTCATGTTGCTTTGCTTGTTTTGTATTGTTGTTTCTCCAGAAAAGTCATTACCACAGCGAGACAAAGCCAAAAGGTCGTCATTCTCCTGCATTAGAGCAACCTGGGAGCTTTCAAACCAGAAAGGTCACGATCTGCATTAAGTTCTCCATCTCCACACGTACCTATATGATCCATTCTACATTAAGACTCAGTTAGGAGCACCCTGCTTTGGTTAATGTGAAACCATGTTGACTCACACAATATGTATGACCTATTCATATATTCGTAACACTGAAGATTTGCAAAAGTGAAACACCAACGACTGTAATAGATGCTGGCACAGTCAAACACCGTGAGAAGACTTTTGTCTGACATAACCCAGCTAACTATTAATATTTATGACTGACAATAATGACAATTAAAGTTCAGGTGAGCTGCATTATTATTATTATTATACACTGCAATATTATTATAAACTGCATTTATTATGAGTTTAACACTCAACAAGACTGGAGTCGACAGGCATGCTAGCAGCTCGGTGAAGCCGTGCTTAGGCAGTGGGTGCTTTTAACAAAAATGCTCAAAATAGATTGCTCACATGGTCAAACCTGCATTGCTCATCCTTAAAGCCACAACACAACTCCTTTTAAAACACAAGACTGGGGGGATGCCACATAATCAGAATCATTGATGATGGTCTGGCAACATGGGCAAACAAACCAGCAACTTCAATATCACATTTTGATTCACTGTTGGAGTGTAGTACATATGTGACCCCAGCCTGTGAAACAACTACAACTTAAAATGTTGGGTTCATGTAAGACATTGCAGCACCTACGGTTCTGAAAAGTGAAGCTAATGGGGATTGCCTTAAACTTGCATCATACTGTATTGATTCAGTCAAACATTAGTGGTCTTTGCACATGTGATAGAGATCTCACACTAATGAATACACCTTTCTAGTTATTCAATTAGAGTGCCTATATCTGTGATATCATAGTATCATAGAATGACTGTTAACTTTGTCATACTGATAAGTGATGCTACTACAATATATCCACCAGTCTCTGTCATTATGATCATGTGACTTCTGAAGTAGGTCACATTATGACCCCTTCCCTCCTCCCCTCCTTGGGGCTCAACATCAACAAGAGGGGTTTGGGTGTGAGGCCCTGCAACAGTCTAACATCTTGTCCAGAGGATGCATTTGAACGTCAATCTGCCTCGGGCTACACAACTAAATAGTAGCTGCTTTTTTTAAATGAAGACTTACTTAATTGCTGTACTGTATAGTGACTTGCTTCGTCATCGACTCATTTACTTGTGTTGCATATACATTTTAGCCCTGGATAGACTGGCGACTTATCCAGGGTGTACCCTGCCTTCGCCCAATGACAGCTGGGATCGGCTAGAAGAGGATAAGCGGTTCAGATAATGGATGGATGGATGGATATACATTTTACTTTGCTTCTGCTAACTTACTGAATTCATATTCTACATTCAAGTGAAATGAGTGCAGGCCTCTGAATTGTTTTCAATGACCCACTTCTGCAGACAACGCATTTTAAGGATGCCTGTGACATTTAGTTTGGTTGGAGTGAATTACTTTCTCTGAGTAGCTTGATTTCCCATCAACTCCACAGCATGACACTGACATACATGCCTCCTCTTGATCAAGGGCCTCGTCTACCTGGTGAGAGACAAAGAGAACGAGGCTTTCACCCGGAGAGAGACGAGGAAGAGAGGGTGGAAAAAACTAAATGAGGGACGAGGAAGAGAGGTATTGGGGAAGAGGTGTTAAGGGGTGCGAAGAAAATTCATTCAGCTCGGTTAAGTGTGACTGCCACACTTTACTGTATATATAGCCTTCATAAACAGAGAGAGATATTTTTATGTTCCAAACCAAAAGCGATCCTTCGCTTGAAATTGCTGTTTTCCACTTCAACGGTCACTGCTCCATTTCTGATTTCCACACATAAAACAAGGATGAAATTTAGGCGTGTTTTAATGATGCTTAATTTATGATGGTATGAATATTGGTAACTTTCTCATTGCTGCATCACACTTGTGTTCATCACCATCTTAATGATAATCGTGCAGCCTCGCAAACTTAGCACTCCTCCTCTATTCCCGGCCCACCGTTTTGTTTGCGTCTGCTCTTGTTCCTGCTTCCCTCACTTTCTTTCTTCTTCCCAACATGTCTTCAAACTCCTACACTTCCCTGCCTCCTCCAGCTCAGTCATTGCCTCCTCCTTAAAGTAGTTGTAAGCACTTTGAAAAAAAGTCTCCAACATGAGGTATGAACCAACACTGCCCCCCAAAGGCTGAAGGAATTTGAAGGATTTTCCACCCAAACCTCATTTATTACATGTATATTTTTAAACATTTGACATGGAGTCGGGCCTAAATGGTTCAACTAATCTCAACATAATCTAGACAAAACTTTGTGTCCTCATTTCATGAATCTTTTTTTTTTTATATTTCTGCTTCTATCCCGTATCAGCAACGGGCTGCAGTGGCTGATCGTTATATTTCTGAGACGCACTTGCTATAATGTTTACTCTGTCTTTACTAATAGTGGAATGTAGATTTATAATTCAGTGAAGATACGCAAGGTAGAAGATTTATTTGACAAAGCAAGTAAATAGCAGAATCAAGACCAATTCATCAATGTTACGCAAAGACAATAAATGTTAGATGATGCTTCCTTTTAAACAATGTTGTTTTAGTCCTTAAAAGACGAGTCCAAGGTCTGAATACAACTGCAGGTGTATGTTACAATAATGAATGGTAGAACAAAATGTGGAAAACACAATGATTTGAAGAAGATTTGTCTCTTGAATGCATTAATGCATGAGCAATAAACAACTGAGATCTAAACATCTTAAATTCTTCATTCAGTACTTTCAGGGATAAGCAGCGATGATTAAAAAGGACTCTAGTCTTTTCATCAGCTTCACGTTTAGTTTATTCTCTCTATTTACTCATGAAATTTGCACTACAAAGTACCTTCCAATTTTCTGCCATTGATACTGTAAGTGTTGGTTTTGCAGTGACAGTCATTTCTTTCCGTGTTTATTTAGTCCGCCAGCAGACACTGCCGTGAGGCGTCTTTTATTATCTGCCTCAAAAGAGTTCAATCAAGTGTGATGGATGTGGACTTTCATAACCACTGGCACCGCATTTACTTTTTTACACTGAGTTTAATTAACGGTGATGATTTTGCTGCGTACCAATCCCTTTGCAAAAGCATGCGTCACTTTTTACTAAATGTTGGCTCCAGAGGAGCCAAACTGTTCACATGACACACACTAGAACATGATGGTTGTTGTCAAGAGAATAAACTACGGTGTCAGAGACAATAAGGCAATGCTAGAACTTTGAATATCAGAATCTGCAAAGTGGTGTCCTGCCTCATGATGAGCACTATTTTCAGAATTATAATCTTTAGTTGTGTTGTTGGTTATGAATACAAACATATTTGGGAAGTGCCAGACAGATGTTTCATGGAAGCTCTGAGGTGGTTGGATATGTTTTTTGCAAGGCAGTGTTTTGCCGTGCTGCAGTGCAATCACAAACATCAGCATTTCCATTACCTCTGCATAAAAATTACCATTTGCCCCTCTGCACGAGGCATTGCTGTATACTTTACACGGAACCTCGGTCACCTACAAGTCATTGATATTCAGTATTCAGGGTGGTTTCTGAGCTGCATACAGAGTTGACACACTCCTTTCCTCCCTACAGTAGCCATCAGCATCGCCACACACTCTCTGCCATGTGAGTCTGTTGTGATTTCCTGCAGCAATGGACAATTATCAAGAGGCAAGCATGTCCCTTATCATTTGATTCCTTGCATTTCGTCAAATAATAAAACATAAATCAATAATAACATATTAAACAGCAAGATAAAATACCTTTGCAATAATGGAAGGGATTCATTTGGAGGGAGACCCTGAATAAATAAGAGGGCCTGGAGTGGGATAGGACATATTTGTTTCAGGGGCCCCACGTAGTTCAGCACTCCTGGATTTATGTGTAGCCCTGTGTCAATGTTTGCCTCAGAAGCAGTTGCTTCCTTCAAAGTATATTTCCTCAGCAATTTTCACTGACAATACCACTCTAGGCATGAAGACTATAGTGACATAATGCTTCAGTTTAATCAATGCAAAATCAATATTTACTGCAACAAGAGACTTTCAAAGGGTGTAGTGAAAGTTTGGTTTGTTATGGGCCGTCTCCTGGCCCTTGTTGTACTTTACTTTACTGGCATAAGTTTCCACAGAATGCTGATTTGTCTGCTGTAATCCTAATAGCAGTGACTGATGGTGTGAGGAAAGATGAGCATGCCAAATGACTCATGACCATAAAGATGCAATGCTACATGCATCATGGAACAGTGAGTAAGACTACCAATTAGTCAATCCAAATGAATCTTGCTACTGGCAGTGAGTATTAAGTATCCCAGATCAACTCCCATGAATTACTAATTTACATTTCCACTGTGTTGCTTGTAAATCACAAGAACATTTGAATTTTACAATTCAATGTGTTTGGCAGCACTTTGTTTTCCGAGGAGACCGTTCAGGCAAGCGAACACTCAGATTCATCAGAGTCATGATTGGACTTGCAAATGTAATGAATGGAGGACATTGGTTTCCGTTATGTGTAAAGCATTTGTGAACAAATGGTTGGTCATGAAACAATATAAAATAGACATGTGGTTGTTGGATACATGATACATATTTGACAGATGATCAGTCCATCAAAGACAGCAGTGAGCAGAGACTCATACATATGCTCGGGTTGATGATGTTAAATCACCCTTGAACAGTGAGAGGAGACCAAGAGGAGACCGAGAGGAGCGAGGCTATGTCACCTCATCGCTTTATCTGTGTGGCTGCTGTGATTGTGACTTTATCACCATGACGCTTCATCACAACGATCAACTAGCTCCAGTTAGCTCTCCCTACTTGTTATATAGTCCCGTGAGTACTAGAGTCTGACTGATCCGCAGATTTGAATCACATCCATGCAAACGGGGATCCATAATTTATTGGGCATTTGAGTTCATTTAGAGACCGTACTCTGCTATTACTTGTCCACAAAAGAGCACTGAGAAGTTTGCTTATAAGCTGTAAAATGTTCCACTCTGTACTTTCCTTGTTTTTTTAAGATTTTTTAAGATTAAGTTAAAAAGCAAATAACAGACGACGTAGCATTGTAATTGTAGCCTAAGTTGAGAAGAGACACCTCGTCTTCTGACCCTCAAAACGCTGCACAATACATTTGATCATTCACCCACTCACACACACACACACACACACATTCATACACACTGATGGCAGGGGCTGCCATGCAAACTGCCAACCTGCCAATCAGGATCTGATCTTAATACTCATTGACACACATTGACACACCAATCAGTAAACATGCAGACCAAAGAGATTGATCCGCAGATATAACCATTAGTTTGCCACATATCTTAAAAACTAATGTAAACTTCTTTGTATGCAGACAAAACAGCGCCCCTCCCCCTCCTCCCTCTACTGGCCGTACCCACAGGCAGTGAATCACATTAGCAGAGGGAGGAGGACAGAGGACAGGAGGCATGGCTGGTACTGAATGATGTCTGTTTTCTTTTTCTTTCATAAACTGCATATCATTTATTTTAAAGACATTTTCGATTTGTTTCCAGAGATATATTGAGTTTATATAGTGTCTTTGCTGATGGAAACATTACTGTTTCTGCTGTAGCAACAACCATGTAGATATATTTATAACAGAAGGGTGCAGTCAATGGAGTGCAGATCTCCACAAGGTGTGTGTGTGTGTGTGTGTGTGTGTGTGTGTGTGTGTGTGTGTGTGTGTGCACGACCACTGCTGTATTGTGTGATTGAATGAATACAACCAGAGCAGATAGGCACCGTCAAAAAAAACTTGATTCAAACTCCAAAACATGCAACAATGTTTACAAGCTGCGGGCTCAAAGTCATTGTATAATACGCTTCATACAATCGTGCCAAAACCCAAAAGTAAAGTCATCAAGCTGTCTGCCCGCTGCGTGCCGGCGAGGTACAGCAGCATCTGTATGCTGTGTCATCTGTTCTCTTTGTACATCTGCATGACCCCTAGAGGATTAGGAAGTGCACCCTGCCTCAACTGTGCCTAATGAGACCCTCACACACACACACACACACACACACACACGCACTATACTCTCACACAGAAAAAAAGAAATGGGAATTAATGAATATCATGCCAGCTGCAATGTAGACTCAACTATCCGATTATTGACAATATGGTGAAGCTGCATGTTGTAAACAATGCTGCTCTGGTCAGGGCTGAGAAATCGCTCAGTAATTAATGCTTATTTCGACACTTTGCTGTTTTAGACTACTCCTCTAAAGTGTTATTGTCCTATTTTAGTCACTCTGGGTAACACATTTTGCAATACAATATCTAAATATATGATTGTTATGTGAAGTTATGGCATTAATGCCAGCAAGCTCTGTCGGTCATGACAGTGAGTTGTACTATACTGAGAGCCTTTCCTTTACATTGGTGGGTTTTTTTACAGCCAGAGATAATGTCACTGTCAAGCCACAATTGCGCACAGCAATTAATAGGGATGCAATAGAGATCGTTTAAGATAAAAACTTTAAAAATAATTTCTGTCCCAGACAATGAATATTTCTTTTAAGTAAAGTATCTCCCGGTTTAGCTATGTCAGCCTGGACCACTGTGTTGGACCGGCCAACCGACAGGCCATTATTTCCATCTCTAGAGCCTATCCATTCCATTATCCAAACTGCTTATCCTGTTTTAGGGTCTCGGGGCGCTGGACCCAATCCCATTGGGCGAAGGCAGCGTATACCCTGGACAAGTACCCAGTCTATCGCAGGGCAATTATATATAGACAGACAACCATTCCTACTATGGGCAATTTAGAGTCCAATGAACCTAAGCATGTCTTTCAACTGTGGGAGGAAGTCGGAGAGACCCGGAGAGAACCCACGTTGACAATGTTGACTCCACACAGAAGGCCCGCCCAGACCGGGATCTGAACCCCATCCCCTCTAGCTGTGAGGCGACAATGCTAGCCACTACACCACCACGCAGCCTAGAGCCTCCAATCTTAAATTACAGACAAAAAGTAACTATTCATAAGCAATAAGTATGTAAGTAGTATCAGTGAAGGGCTTATAATAACAAGTCCACATCCATATGAATTGCACGTTAAGACCTCAATCTGAAGTGAGCCAGACCTCCACGACCTCTGGCAGCTAAACAGTAACTAAGCGTGTTCAGCGTGGCACAGAGCCAGGTTTGTAGTCCTTGATTTGGTGCCAAAAACGACAGAACCGATGAAACAATCATCTCAAGGACGAGGGGAGGTGAAGAGGCAGTTGGCTGAACACAAGTTAAACTCTTTTATACCACCAAAAAAGGCATTTCTGTTTTGTTTGATGGTGATGGTTTGTGTCACAGATGATAAGCAGAAGGGAGAAGGCGCATGGCAAAGATTTGGGTTGCAGAACATACATATGGATGAGAACAGAAATGGAGACCAAAATAAGACCAGTCATTCCAGCCACACATTAGAAAAATAGCATAAAAAGTGAATAATTACAGTATCGTTAAAGACCAATTCATTGGTTTGGAGGGGAAACCAAAGTGTGTTCTGCTGGTTAATCACATAATTCAGTTCACTTCAGTTTAACATCTCTGTCAACAAGGGAAAGGCCTCTTTCGTACCATAAAAGTATGAATATGTGTTTCTGGTATCGTCAGGTCTTAACTGATCAAATGAATTGATCAATTGCAACTGAAAGCATAGTTTTTGTAATTAGGTTCCTTACAATGACAGTTAAAAAGGGGGGAAAAAGTTAAATCTTATGATGAATGAATGAACAGTATTGAAGTAAATCAAGTGCAAATATATGTAAAAGCAGAAACATGCCCTAAACAGCACTGTAACAGCAGAAGCATTATAAAGTCAGTGGAGTGTATGTTTCAGAATCTTCAAAGTTGTGGGTGACATACAAAATTCTGTATTTGAATATTAACACCTATTGACACCACATGTATAATAATTAATGATGCACCCTTTTTAAAAGAGTGTAGCAGACTTTATCCTGAAGCCCTGAATCGAAAAGTATTCATATCGATGTGTAAGGTAATAAAAATAAACTTTTTACATTTATTTTTTTTGTATGTGTATTATCATAAACCAATATACTACTAACACATATATGGCCTTATTATCTATCTTCACAATGGTCTTCTGTATTTTATAGCTTTTTAAACTTTTCAAATAGACCTTGTGAATGAGGAGATAATCAGGATTTAATATGAGAAAAAAGCATCCGCAATTTTGGCTAAAAACATTGGTGCGGGGCATATGGTTAAGCTAACTCACAGATTTATATGATACAATAGACTTAATGTAGCATAAACCTGAGATTCAATATAAATGTTCTGTTGCGCAATGGTACACATTTTGAACCCAAACCAAAGTTAAAACCTTTGGAAGCTAGAAAAAAAACAAAACAGAGAATAGAAAAGAGAAATAATGGATTATGTTCAGCAGTCAGTGAAGGAAGAAAGTGAAAAAGTGCACGTGCAAATGCTCGTCAACTTTTCACATCATCAAATACACAAATGCAGCAAACATTTCCTTATTTCACTCTGTCTCTTGAAATGTGCTCCTTGGCTTACGGAACCGGGGACGGGGAGTTCTTTTTACCCTTTAGACAAGGAAAGGCTGCTCAGGTCACATTCCTATTTGCAGAGGAAACCTGAGGGAGTAGCTGCATGTGAAGGAATATCCACACTAATTCACACACTCACACCTGGGAGCGGCTCGGCGTTATCACGACACTGTGCAGCGCCGCTGAAGAACTAAAGGATCTAAATGCACTTTCACTTCACAGTGAGACTGCCTTTTGCGAAACGCAACTGCTTTAAATGTCTTGACAATTCAAAAATGAAGGTCCCAGCAACACAGACCCTAAATCTGCTCTGTGGTCAGCTACTATATGTCTCTGAAGCTATTAAACAACTTGTGTTAGTGTTTTTATTTATTTTTTCTGGGGATGCTCATTTAAAAAACGTATGTACACCCTTCACAGGGTTGCAGTCTAATAGTTCCAACAAAACCCACTACAATGGCATTATCTATGAGATTTATGATGTTGGTCAATGATCCGAAAGTAGAGTTAAGAGCCTTAATAAATATACTACGCTCTGTTGAACCAGAGCCCATCATGTCCAAGAACTGCTGTTACAGCCAAGAGAGACATTTGTTCTAGAGGACATGCAGAAGTCACAAAAGGTCCACTCACTTCTGTTTTCACCCTTTAAACTTAAACGGATTTCCCCCCATTTATTTTGGAACTCCATTGGAGTGTGTCCTTGTTTTCATATTCATGCTTTTCCTTTCAATCCAATGACAATCTGCTAGAAGGGCATCTCTGATCCATTACTTGTTTGGAATAAATCAAATCTGCAAAAGGCTAAAATAACTTGATCATCCATCAGCTTGATGGAGTTGGGGACAATGAAAAGTGCCACTGGCAAAGTTTGCCTGGATCTTTGGCACTTAAGAAATGCAGACACTATGAGCTGCTCAAGTATTCACAAAATGGTGAAAGACTGACCAATAAATGGGCTACATAAATAAGTAATGGATGGTTTTCATCATAACAGGAACTGATCATTTCCCAAAAATTTAGTCAGAACTCAATTTGTTAGACAAACGACAAATCTTTCATGCATCCACTTAAGTTTCCAGACTATAAAACAAAATTCTTCAATATGCTACATACCACAAGTTCAGATGGAATTGTGGAGACAAAAAGAAGCTTTGCAGGCTAATAATGCCTCTCTCCATTTAGAGTGCAGAGAAAAAGAGACAGCAAGAAGAGCTGCTACTTTGATGGAACAAATGAGATGATAATGAATTGTCTGTATAGTAGTCCAGCAGAGGGAGAGGTGGATGAAAAGAAGCAGAGCAAAAGGAGATATCAGGGGAGAAGAAGTCATATAGTAGTGGAGTGAGTGGTAATGAAACAGGGAGCTAGAACGAGGAAAATATAACCGACACAAAGACAATTAAGCTGAGGGACTTAATTCAGCGGACCAGATTCCAGAAGGAATAGTCGTATTAATTTCCACATAGACGAGGCCACAGCTTGGTGACAAGCAGTTGGAGCACTTGAGGCTTAGCTTGGTAGGAAACTCTGTGTGGACACATCAGTGCTAATAAGAAAGGAGAAGCTGCGTTAGAAATATAAGTTTCATACAACTCCTAATGAGCAATAGTATAAAGCATTCATTTACCAATCTTTACATGTTTTGGTCCTTGCCACTCACTGCACAGTAAAGTGTAAGATTACACTTTAAAGAAAACAGTTTCATTGTATATACCAAACTGACAAAAAAAATGTATTCTGAAAATCTAAGATTAAATATTTACAAATGATTATCGAACTGTTACATCATTGAGGACGCCCCTGATTTTCTTTGTTTAGGCACAATATAAACTAATGTTTCAAATACCAATCTAAAGCCTTTCTGTCTTTCAATTGGAACACTATCATCATTTCGTTCGTTGTCATATCAAGAAGAACTGAGCTATATGACAAGCATATGACATAGTTGAAAAATAAAGGGGCTGAGATAGCAGCCAGTCAGCAGTCAACACAAAGTGAGAATATTTAACAGACCATCTTCCCAGATGCAATTTCAAGAAAATTTCATTGCAGGCTTTTTTCCAAACAGGTCATTTTTTTATTACTCCATAAAACCTGCGAGAAAGTTGTTTAGTCAAACTATGCATAACCGTATTTACCTGCCATCCATCAGTTTTAGAACAACGAGAGCATTTGGAAATGAAGTGGATAAAAGATGATATCTTCAGAAAAAAGCAAAAACAAACAAGTAATACATGCTTTGAAAAATAAGCTCTGACAGATCATTCAGGAAATTCTTTAAATGCTTTGTGTCGTTTCTTTTCAAGCATTTCTGCTTTTCATCAGCCATTCTGTTTTCTGGTAGCTGTGAGAAAAATAAATCAACAAAGGGCATCAGTCCATCGTGGAGAGGAGAGGTGACCTTGCTATGATGGGAGAGATCTGCTGTTCCCGTTGGTGAGAAGTAACATTTCTCCCTCCAACAAAACAGCTTAAGAATGTAGACGCAGAAGTCATTTTTAGGAGTGAGGAGTAAGCCGTGAGACAAACAGACATCTGGTTAACATTTGAACCTCATCAGAATAAGACATGGTGGAAACTAGCCAACCTTTGATCATTTCAAGTTTATTTTAGCCGCCATCTATATAATGCATCAGCTGGCATGTGTTATTGTACGGACTATATCTGCTTCCATGTCTTTCATGTTTGCCTTATTTTTAGCCACAGTCTTCCTTTATGTTGCAAGTCAGAAAGTAATGATGTAGCAGCCGAGGTGGTGTTTCAAACTGTTAATCTTTATTATTTAGGGGTGGCTGTAGTTTATGGGGATGAGCAGTCGTTCTGTAACCACAAGGTAGCTGGTTTGATCACCAGTCTCCCCATAGTTAGCATGTTGAAGTGTCCTTGAGCAAGACACTGCACCCCTAGTTGCTCCCCGTGCAACACAGGGCAGCACACTCCTCCTTAATTCTAAGTATGGGTTAAATGCAGAGAATAATTTCCCAAAAAGGATCAATAAAGGATACTTTATTTCTTAACATTCATCTTTTTGTTTACCATTACCACAATCATTCCCTATTGTAACCTTAACAACCTTAACCTTAAGTGCTTACCCATACCCTGGTTATTTGTCTTAACCACAATCACATTATTATTATAAATGTGCAAATAGTAGAAAGCGGAAAATTTAATTAGAGCTGCAACGATTAGTCGAATCATCGATTCGTCAATAGTAAGAAAAATTATTTGCAACAGTCTTGACCATCAATTCTTTTGTTAGGTATCACAAATTACTTACATTAGCAAATCAGCCACAGATTATCTGATTTCTACTTACATGTTAGGATCTAATTGTCAGAAAATGCAAGTAATGTAAACCATTTGACACACATCATTTGATGCAGACAGAGTAGGTAGTGAAGGCACAGTAGGGCTCAAGTGGGGCAAATGTAATAACAACTAGGGAGAGTTGACACATGTCAAAATTGGACAGTGACATGTCCCACTGAGACACAGTGGTAAACTTTGATTGTATTTACTGCAGCAGACCTTTTTTACCGTAAACTTTCCCCAACAACAATGTCATTTTTATTATCATACATGTCAAGACTAATATATGTTCCTATCTGTTGTCCTCAAAATCCCCAAATGCGTCCTGTTGAAGAAAATGAATAGCTAATAGACACCTCTTTCATGGTTTGTCATGGTATATACTATACTATTGCAGGGAAGCTCCGTTGTTTCAAACAAAGCAATCCAGAGTCTGTAATGGAGCTGTCCATTATTAAACAAAAGCCCAAATGGAACATGCATTAGGGGAAATGGAGACGCACAGGCATTCACTGTGTCAACGAATCACAGTAAAGAGGAGCTCGGACTTATTATGAGTCTGGTCACATTCAATGCCAAAATCTATCACTGAAATTGTCTCTTAGGAGTATCAGCTAGATGAAAATAAAAGGGCATTATTGAAGTGTAACTTGCTCAGTGACCAACACTATGGTTCTCTTGTTGCTTCACCAGTGTTATCGACTGTACTTCAGGGAGAGGTGGCGTGAGTGACACTTGGCTATTGATAACTAGGCCACTGATACTCTTGGCCTGGAGGCCACTCACAGCCTTTGAAAAGTTTACATTTTTCAGAATAAAAGTGGCCTAAACTTCTATTGAAAGCTGTCTCTCGAGTAATTTCATCCTTGGCTGCTGGTCGAAAATAAGAACAGAATTCTGTGATATGCTCTCTAGAAAGTAGGCCAAATTTAATTAAATCACAGAAACAGGAAAAAGCTTTTTAATTTGTTAATCTTGAGGCATAGCATGAACAGTGCAAATTGTTTAGTTAGCGATGACTGCCGTGGTGAGGGATGCCTACATGACTCGCCTAATAATTCTGATTTACCTCAACAGTAAACCTGGAGTTGGCACTGAACATCCTATTTTGGCTTCCCTCTGTCTCTTCTGAAAATAGCACCCAGGCTGAGCTAATTTATTTTTGACTGGGCCTATGTGATAGCCCAGATGTAATGAGACGGAGCTGGTGACATGTTGCATCATTGTTATGGCACTCAAGATAAAGGAGCAGGCAAGAAATTATTTATCTTCCAGTTACAGCTTCAGAGCTAAATATGAAATCCAGATTTTGTGAAACAGCATATGAGATTGACTTCTTCAACTCTGTACTCAGGTCTTTGGAAGTTTTTGGACATTTCATGTTACTGCACATAGGTGCATACGGAGGAGGTCCTTCAATTTCAACTCACAGTTCATGACAGGTCAGTGGGTTGTGGTGACATGTAAAGTCATCACCAGCCTTGCATTGAAGAGCTGCCATACACTAAATAACTACTGGTTATGGGTAATACTGGAAACATAAAAAAAACAAGTTATACTATTAGAATCAGCAATAAAATATATGTTTTTATAATTTTTCTTCTGCTGAATGGAAAATTTCTAAGCTTAAGTATGTGCCCATAGTAGTTGAATTCATGATGTGTCCGGTCATATTAAAAAGTCTGACCCACACACAAGGATATTTGTGCAAGACAGTAAATACCGGCACCGGCACCCTTCTTATGTATGGTTATGAACTTTACTTTATAGATTTGACTTTACCCCCTGTGAGTACTGAACCATGTCTCGCTCCACAGTCTTAAAATGCATTAGCATATACGTGATATTACAACCAGGCGAGTCACATAAAGGCGTTGAGGGATGAGGGCAGCGTTAATGAGTACAAAAAGTAGCCTCTGCGCTTTTGCTGGTAAAGTTTCCCATCTGAATTCCCCTGCACATTATCACCCAAAGTTTATATCTTTCACACAGTTATTCCCCAGGCAGTGGGAGATCAAATCCTGGTGTGGCAGTGATGGATTACATAGTAAATGCGTACACATTTTCTCAGTAATGACAAAAGAGATGGGAGCTGAGATATGAATTATAAACTCATGACAAGGTATAAGCATGACACAGCTTTAGTTACTAAAAATAATGACACTGCCATTAAAATACCCCAAATCTTTGTTGTATGCCAGGTCACCTTGTGGCTATTTGGCCGTATTGCACGCCTGATCTTCCTCAGCAGAAGTCAAGACAGACAAGAAGGAAGAAATCTAGGATGTACACAGCCAAACCAAACTGAAGGCTGCTGAGCCTAAGCTGGAAGTACAACAATCTTAAACAAATTAAGTATCTAGCAAAGCTGATTCAGCCAAATTTCAAAACTCAAGTTTTGCCAACAAAGCTGGTGAGAAACACTTTGATGCAGGATTTTCCCTCTACACTTTCAAAGCTCTGACGGAAGGGTAACTAAGGCTAAATCTGGTGAAAAAAATAAACTTCTACCCTTCTGAAAGCAAAGAACATAGGAGTCTTAAAAGGGTAGGATTCCACCTTAAATTAAATAAGGCGGCCAGTGACAAGCTGTTTAAATGTCAAGACTGATTACACCCTCAGCTGATGCAGTGCAGTTGCTCTGGGACCACTAGTAAAGGCCTGAATAAATTAGCATGTACGTGACCCTCCTATTACCTGCAGGGATAACCCAGTTCATTTCAATAAACAAAAGAGAGGTCTGTCACTTGGCTGAATTTGTGTTGTAACCTAGTGTGGTAATCTGAGCTAACGAGACTGTTTAGTGTATCTTAATTAAAGGAAGAAGCTCGAAGGGCTATTGTAACCGACTAGTGCCAGCATATTCCCAGCAGGCTAGCATGTTAGCAAGTCGTAGGAATTGTGCCTACATCACCAAGCTTCTCTAAGTAAGTATTTTGTAAAGCCCAGGCAGCAAACTGTGTGTCAGAAAAGTAAATAAGCCAATGCGGAAGTGCCTTAAACTTGCATGCTTTCTAAAAGACAGCAAGGAGCGACTCCTCTAGTGACAAAAAAGAAGTCAGAGTGTATAGAAGTCTATGAGGAAATAATCCGACTTCTCACTTGATGATTTCCACATTGTAAATAGGTTGTATGTACTCAATCAAGGGATTCAAGTGTTCTTCAATGCAATATTTTGTTTATTTTGAAGATTATGGTCCCATTTTGAGAAATCAGGGTAAGCTTTAGAGCGTGGCAACCTTGTAATTACCCGGTCACTAGCACAGCATTGTCCGGTCTGGAAGTTGTCCTTGTTTTTGTTTTAGAACATTAAACCTTTCACAGTGTTTTCCGTTGATGAAGGTTAATTGTACCAATATTGGTCAATATTCAGTCTGCCAGCATGTAAAGAAATATTCTGTGTATATATATATATATATATGTTTATATATCTGTCTAAATCGCCGAAACATAAGGCTTTGAAACCAAAGTCTACTTCACCTACTTACACACAGCCAGACCTGTATGTAATCACCTTACATACAGTTTATGGCTTTGCCACTTTCTGGTATCGTCAGGTCTTAACTGATCAAATTAATTGATCAATTGCAACTGAAAGCATAGTTTTTGTAATTAGGTTCCTTACAATGACAGTTAAAAAGGGGGGAAAAATTAAAATCTTATGATGAATGAATGAACAGTATTGAAGTAAATCAAGTGCAAATATATGTAAAAGCAGAAACATGCCCTAAACAGCACTGTAACAGCAGAAGCATTATAAAGTCAGTGGAGTGTATGTTTCAGAATCTTCAAAATTGTGGGTGACATACAAAATTCTGCATTTAAATATTAACACCTATTGACACCACATGTATAATAATTAATGATGCACCCTTTTTAAAAGAGTGTAGCAGACATTATCCTGAAGCCCTGAATCGAGTTCTCTCTCAGTTTGTAATCCTGTTTGCATATACACTGTCAGGCAAAGCTAAGAAGACCACAAGCCAGGGTTGTAAACACACACACACAAACACACACACAAACACACAGAGAGAGAGCTTCTTATGCAAGCTGCAAGGTAAGCAGTGTACTTTAAGCTAAAATTGCCTCAGCTATATGCTTGCAAAAAGTTGGCAAGAGCATGGTGTTCAAGAAAGGAAAAGGAGAGAGCAGAGAGAGCGATGCATGGACAAGGATCAAGGAGTGCGAAGGAGAAAGAGGGGGGAAGAGGACAGAGCTGGGGTAACTCAACAAATTGGATATCAAATTAGATTATGAGGTTGGACATGTCTTTTGGTGCACTCAGGCCTTCTTGCTTTGTCTGCTCTATCCGTTTCTCTCCCTGTCACACCTGACTAAGAGACAATAATGTGAGAGGAACGTGTGCGTTTGGCCACAGTGAAACACTTTATCCTTGGCCACCTTCCATTTTGCACACAGATAGACATACACACAAAGAAATGCACATACAAAGTACACACAAAGCGCTGGCGGTGTCAGCTACACTGACAAAAGAGAGATTGACTTGCAACGCCGCCTCTTACCACCATTGTGTTCTCTCTCTCTTTCCGTTTGTTACCATTCTGTAGTAGAGGTGTAGCGGGTTGCAGTGTGCCTGACCTAACAAAACAAATCAAACTCAGAAAAGATATTGCCACTCCAAAACATACAAAATAAAAAATATTTTGACATTTCTGGATGCAAGGGTTCTGCTGCAAATACTTCAGTCAAGTGAGTGGGTGGTAGTTGTGGGGGCTCATTGTAGAAAACTCGGCTGCAACAACAAACACAACATAACAGCCATTTTTTTGGGTTCCTGTCACTCATGCTCTTTTGGGTTGCTGTTTCTCTCCACAAAGGCAGAGCTCAGTGGTAGGTTGTAGGTTTTATAAGCAGATGTGAACAAACAACAAGATCTCACTGAGTCAAACTGAGTGCTTGAGTGAAATTTGCAGCCACACTGTCAGATTTGGATCAGCTAGATGAGATTGTACTGAACAGGCCCCAAAGCAGCCACACACATGCAATGTCAAACTAAACTTTGATTATTAATTAAGGTGGCCACCAGAGTGAGACAGGTCAAAGAGAGATCTGATCTGCAGTGAAAAGAGAGAAATCTGTGGAATAGTAAAATCAATCGGGCTGAACAGAGCAACGCTAAGGTCGATAGCTACGCATTTGTATTCTCAGAAGCAGCCCTCTAACAGGGCTCTATAGCAGGGTTTATCAACCTTTACTGGACCATGTGTTATGGTTTCCTTCGGACCCCAAGTGCACGACACCAGACGTTTCACCTTCAGCCAGGAGCTGGCGTTGTTTATTTGTAGCACACACCACTTAATCCAAACCAAAAATACAACTGAAAACTACTGTCCCAAAATAGACAGCGATCAACAAGTCTCTGGGTAGCGTCTCAGACCTTCTGCCTCCTTAAATGGCAGGATGCGCCGTGCTCGGTCCCCGGTTCCGTTTCCGCGTTCCCGAACACTCTCCGTAGCTCTTCTGCGTAGTTTTAGCCGAACCTCTTCGTTATCTCAGAGCCGTTATCTCAAAGCACGCACTCGCGCCGACCACGGTCTGCTCCCCTCCTCTTATGCCCGTCAGATGCCCTGACGAGCTCCAGCTGTGGGGAAACGCTGATCACTTTCAGGTGCGCACCGGCGCGCACTCCGCTCGTCCCCGTCGCCTGGCGCGCAGCTCCCTGGCCGCGCGTGCTGACGTCTCCGGCGCCTCCATACGCCCGTCTCCCGAACGGACTGTCGGGTCCCTGACAGTACCCCCCCCTCTACGGGAGCCACCTGGCGACCTGCCCGGCTTCTCCGGGTGGGCTCGATAGAAGTCCGCCAGCAATCCTGGGTCCATGATGTACTTGCGGGATAACCAGCTCCGCTCCTCCGGTCCATATCCTACCCAGTCAACCAAGAACTGGTACCCCCGGCCCCGTCGTCGGACGTCCATCACCCGGCGAACCGTCCACTGGGGATGCCCATCCACCATAGCCGGTGGCGGAGGGCCCGGGGTCGGTGGCATCAGTGAACTCTGGCCGACAGGCTTGATCCTGGAAACGTGAAAGACAGGGTGGACCGGCATAGACACTGGCAACCTCAACTTTACCGCCGTTGGACTCAATACTTTCATCACCTCAAAGGGCCCCACGAACCGGGGCCCCAGCTTCTTGGCCTCTGGTTGTGTGGATAGGTCTTTGGCGGACAGCCACACCTTCTGCCCTCGTCGGTACACCGGAGCTGGGGTGCGTCGACGGTTGGCCCCCTGGCTGGTCCGGTCCCTTGTTCGGAGGAGCGCAGACCTGGTGGTCTCCCAGTCCCGGCGACACCTGTCCAGGTGCTCCTGTACTGACGGAACCGCCACTTCTGCTTGTTCTCCTGGAAATAGGGGCGGCCGGTACCCCAACGCTGCCTCAAACGGTGAGACCCCAGTAGCTGAGCTCTCCAGGGAGTTGATGGCATACTCCACCCAAGGCAGGAACCGACTCCATGCTGCCGGGGTCCTGGACGCCATGCAGCGGAGTGCTGCTTCCACGCTCTGGTACGCCCTCTCTGATTGCCCGTTTGTCTGCGGATGATACCCAGAAGACAGCTTCACAGTTATCCCCAACCCCTTACAGAAAGCCCGCCATACCTGGGACGTAAACTGGGACCCTCAATCCGAGACTACCTCCTGCGGGAACCCGTGGAGCCGGAACACGTGGGCCATCAATAGGTCCGCTGTCTCTGCCGCCGAAGGGAGCTTAGGGAGGGCCACCAGATGGACCCCCTTGCTGAAACGGTCCACCACCGTCAGCAACACCTTCTTTCCCTGGGATGGTGGTAGTCCGGTGACGAAATCCAAAGCAACATGGGACCACGGGCGGCTCGGCACGGACAGAGGTTGCAACAGTCCCGCTGGTGCCTGGTGCGAGGCCTTGCTGCGGGCAAACACCGTACAAGCCTGCACGTACTCCCGCACATCGCTCCTCATCCCTTGCCACCAGAAGTGTCGAGCCAGGAAGGAGAAGGTCCGGTGGACCCCGGGGTGGCAGACCAGCTGGCTAGCATGGCCCCATTTGAGGACCTTGGATCGGACCGCCTCCGGGACAAACAGCCTCCCTGGGGGTACTCCGCTTGGGGCTGGCTGCCCCCGCAACGCCCTTCTTACCACTGTTTCAATCCCCCAGGCCACCCTCCCAACCACCTGGTTCACCGGAACGATGGGTGCCTGCTCCTCCGAGACTGGCTCCTCTCTCTGGTACTGCCTCGACAAGGCATCCGCCTTCATGTTCTGTGACCCTGGTCGATAAGTCAGAGAGAAATTGAATCGACTGAGAAAGCCGGCCCACCGTACCTGTCGCCCGTTCAGTCGTCTCTGGCCGCTCGGATGTATGTCAGGTTCTTGTGGTCCGTCCACACGACGAATAGCTGTGCTGCCCCCTCCAGCCAGTGACGCCATTCCTCCAAAGCAGCCACCACCGCCAGCAGCTCTCGGTTCCCAATGTCGTAGTTGATCTCTGCGGGCAGGAGACGTCTGGAAAAAAAAGCACATGGATGCACCTTCTGGTCTCCCTCCGCACGCTGAGATAACACCGCCCCCAGCCCGACGTCCGAGGCGTCCACCTCTACAATGAACTGCCTTGCCGGGTCGGGATGTACCAACACCGGGGCGCTGGTGAACTGTCTCTTCAGGTCCTGAAACGCCGTCTCTGCTTCGGAGGACCATTCAAAAGGCTGGGCGGGGGATGTCAACTTGGTCAGGGGCTGTGCCACACTGCTGTAGTTGCGGATGAACCGCCGGTAAAAGTTCGCGAACCCCAGGAACCCCTGCAACTCCCTCCGCGACGTCGGCCTTGACCAATCCACAACCGCCTGAATCTTCCGGGGATCGGCCCGGATCTGCCCCTTCTCAATGACGAATCCCAGGTAGTCCACCGAATTGGAATGGAACAAGCACTTCTCCGCCTTCACGTATAGTCGGTTCTGGAGGAGGCGGCGAAGGACCTGGCGGACGTGGTGGACATGCTCTGCGAGGGTCCTGGAGAACACCAGAATGTCGTCCAAGTATACTACGACAAACTCCTCCAACATATCCCGGAGGACGTCGTTCATGAGCGCCTGAAACACTCCTGGGGCGTTGGTCAACCCAAACGGCATCACACAATACTCATAGTGCCCCCGGGGTGTCTTAAAGGCAGTCTTCCACTCGTCCCCCTCCCGAATCCGCACCAGGTGGTAGGCGTTACGCAGGTCCAGTTTGGTAAAGACGGTTGCCTGGGTAAGGGGCTCCATGGTCGAATTCAGGAGGGGGAGAGGATACTTGTTCTTTACCGTGATGTCGTTGAGTTGTCGGTAGTCGATGCATGGACGCAGCCCTCCGTCCTTCTTCTTCACGAAGAAAAACCCTGCCGCCACCGGGGAGGACGAGGGCCGAATCAATCCAGCTGCCAGCGACTCCGATAAGTAAGTCTCCATTGCCTGCTTCTCCGGTAGAGTCAAACTGTACAGACGACTGCTGGGTAGGGGGGCCCCAGCCCGGAGATCAATGGCGCAGTCATATGGCCGGTGTGGGGGGAGTGTCTGAGCCCGTGCCTTACTGAAGACCTCCCCCAGGTCGTGGTACTCCGCAGGCACTGATGACAAGTCCGGGGGTGGCACCCGAGGAACCCCATGGTCCACTCCTCCCGAGGCAGACTGGAGACACTGGGCATGACATTCAGATCCCCACTCCAATATGTCTCCGGACGCCCAGGCGATGCGGGGTTCGTGCTTCACCAGCCAGGGGTGTGTCCCAACACCACTGGAGCCGCCGGCGAGTTGAGTAGGTAGAACTGGCAGACCTCCACATGATTGCCCGCCACGACGAGAGTTACCTGATGGGTGCAACGGGAGACTTGGGGCATCCGCCGGTCGTCTAGCGCGAACGCCTCCCTTGGCTCCCCCAACTCCACCGTCGGAACCCCAATCTGCTCTGCGAACTCCATGTCCATGAAACACTCGTCTGCACCGGACTCGATAAGAGCCTCCACCTCTACTCGTCGGTCCGCCCATGCCAGGCTAACTTGCAGTCGCCGGGCAGGTGGCGCTGAAGCTCGGGACTCCAAATTCTGGCTCACCAGGACCTCCCGTGATCCAGGCGAGCCTGGTCTTTTGGCCGATCCGGACAGTTGCGCAGAAAATGTCCCCTCTGGCCACAGAACAGGCACTGGCCCCCCCTTAGGCGCGCCTCCCGCTCGGTCGGACTGAGCCGCGTGCGTCCCAGCTGCATCGGCTCCTCCCCTGTTGTCGAAGGCGGGGCCCAGTTCTCCACGTGCGCAGATTCCACTTGGACCCTCTCGTGAGGTCTCTCCCGCACCCGGAATTCCTGCCGACCCGGAGCTCTCCTCCGGAAAGTCTGCTCCCGCCCCCGCTCCTCGACAGATGTGGGCTCCTCTCTCGTCGCGAGCTTGTCCCGGACCGCCTCACTGAGTCCTGCCCGGAAAGTGACTCGCAACGCTGGATCGTTCCACCCACTCTCTGCTGCCGCCAGCTTGAACTCCACCACGTAGTTGGCCACCCGACCCCGTCCCTGTCGAATTCCAGCCAGCTGGGCCCCGGGTTCTCGACCTCTGGTCGGATGGTGAAAAAGGCTTCGCAGCTCCCCCACGAACTCCTGGTATGAGCGGCGGAACCCCTCCCCCCTGGTCCAGGAGGCGGCCGCCCACTGGGCTGCTCGACCGGTGAGCAGGTTCGTGACATATGCAATCCGGGATTCGTCTGACACGAACCGGCTAGTCTGGTGGGTAAAGACAAGCTCACATTGCATAATGAAAACAGCGCAGGTCTCGAAATTACCGTCGAACGGCTGCGGGCTGGTCAAGCAGGGTTCCGGTGCTGTCCTCCCCCGACGCGGCTCCTCCAGGTCTGGCCCGGTTGGCTGTAGCGGCGCGGGTTGGGACGGTCTCGAAGCGAGGTGAGTCTCGGTGAGCGCCCGTAGCGTTGACAAAAGTCCCAGTCGCCTGGCGCGCAGCTCCCTGGCCGCGCGTGCTGACGTCTCCGGCGCCTCCATACGCCCGTCTCCCGAACGGACTGTCGGGTCCCTGACACCATGACCCCAATTTTACAGCCATAATTATCCTAATTGCAGCAATTATCTGTGAACTTGTATTATGTTATATCATATTTTCAAGAGACTTATAGAAGCTCTGCATTGCAGAAAAATCATACATTTCAAACTTAAACACATCTGGAGAACAAGCGATGCTCGTTCCCAACCCCAAGGTTAACAAGGACTTTTTTATTAGACCTATATTTCGCTTTTAATTTGTCATTATTTTTAGTCTAACCCAGTAACATATACAGTGGCATTATCACATCTGAACAATATTTCACAAGTGTTACTGTTTATTTTGATACCAAAATTATTATAATAGACATTGTGGTTGCAGATAATATACCTTTTTTAGTTGGGTTATGCAACTTTACCCAATTAAAGAAAAATGTGCTCACTTTTTTTAAATACTCCATCGTCATGAAAAAGAATCTGTATTAGATACTTTTTCACACGTTTGTACCATTTGATACAGAATTTACCTTTTGATCACTAATACATGCAATGAAAGGGCCTTGGTTGCTACAGCGTCATCAAAAGCCAATTGGCAAGAACCACCTTAAAACCACCTTGGGGCGACTGTGGCTCAGTGGTTAGCAAGTCAGTCTTTCAATCAGAGGGTCGGTGGTTCAAACCCCGGCTCAGCCATTCCATGTCGTTGTGTCCTTGAGCAAGACACTTAACCCTAATTGCTCACTGTTGCTGTGTCTACTGTATACTGTATATCATGTAAGTTGCTTTGGATAAAAGCGTCAGCTAAATGTAATGTAATGTAAATGAGGGTTAACCAACAACCCTGTCCCCATAGGAAGGAGCTGCTTTGTGTGCCTCAACATGGCCTCGCATTCAATATCAGAGGGCAACCCACAAGTGGGACAAAAACAATGCAACCTCCCCACTGGGATGAGGGTATAATATATAACCCAAGACAGTGACCTTCTAATGCTCTCAGGCATGCAGGATGGATTTTGAGTGTGGAGCTTGTCACAGATACTGGGCATGCAGATCACTCATTGTCAAAGTCAAAGCATGCAACAGCACTCTGTCGGAAGTGATGTGAAAGATCTGAGAGATCAGCTAGTGAGGTTAAAAGGCTCTTTGGAAAGATCCTCAAGAACCAAAGGAACCACTTTACTTACTGTGTACCTCCTGCTTATTGTCTGCAGGAAACCAATCTCACTCTCACTTCGTCTCACACACACACAATCAAAGTGGAACGCAACTCAATGAAGCAATGCTTTATTTCATATCACCACTTCTGACGGTCCCTCTTTCGATTGGAAGATAATTAAAACGCAACCCCAGATCAGGCCATCGTGACTATTGCACAATTAAGTGTGCAATCTTGAAGAATTTTCCCTTGCACTCAGAAAATGTAAATTAAACATTTGTAACGCCTTGGACAAAGAGAGAAACACCAGAGGAAGTTAATGCTTTAGCTGGTCACTAAAGGGATACCAATGCTAAAAATAGCCCTTCTGGCAAATAATCCAGTTTTGATTTTGTAGACCAAAGGAGAAAACTGGCTTAGCTGCCATGACCACACTAGGTACCCGCCAGCTGATGGTTGGTATGAAGAGGGACAGGATACTGATAGTCTCAACAGCGGATTTTCAATATATTGAAGAAGCTCAGCTTTACTGACAAATGGAGGACCAAAATGAATGCAAGCAGCAGTCGTGCATGTATGACAGGATCAGAGGTGCAGGCAACCACATACTCCAACTCCATGTGACACTCCAAACAATACCTGCCATTAAGAAAACTTTAAGAAAACTACAGCTGTTCTTCGATCTCAGTGGTCGTGATAGCGATGGTGACGCGTATGAACAGTGGTTGCCATTGCAAAACTTTCTGTGAAGGAGGTGCATTAAGCATTTTCAATCAAAATGCTTGACGTCTATGTTGTAAGTTGCCTGAGGCAAACACGCTTTTACAGCAGTAATTCAAAGCCAGGCATTTTGGCTCCCACAAAAAGGTTCACTTCCTCTGGCAGACCTGTTTACTCAACAGGAACATTGATTAATATGAGGAAGTTGCAAATAGGTCGATGTTTCTGTCATGTTAAAGTAGATAAGGGAATCTAGGAGAAGATGTTAAGTAGCAATGCACGTTACACAAGGGTTTACATTGTAGAAATCTCTCGGCAAGAGCTCTGTGATGGCTACATTGTTGTTAACTAAATTTATTCACCAGCTCAGCTTAATTAATATTTATACCAAGGAGGAATCGGTTATTTCTCTCTGACCTGAAATACAGAGATACAAACTGGAAATGTTTTGTCTAATCTCACGCTTGATTTACCCCACGAAGTAAATTGAGGACGAATCAAGTGGTTTAAAAAAAGAATAATAGTCTCATGCCAATGTCTAACTGTCTTCCTGTGATGCACCCTGGATGCATATCCCCACAACAAACACCGTCTCTTTTGCCTGTTCTTTTTGATGTGGCTGCCAAGACAATCACAAAGCATGCAGTCACTAAGAGGAATAAAATGTGTTCCATGCCAAATAAGACACTCTTGAGGATGAAAGTAGCCTCACAGGTAGAAAGGAAACCCCCATGACGGATATATACAGACAAACACAATTGTCTCCCTCTGTTCCATCCACACACAAATGCAGTGATTGAGCCAGGCAGACGCATAAGGAACTTGCCCAAACGAGCTGAATATGAAAAATGAGTGTTGAGTGTAATCCCTGCAGAAGGCAAATAGACTGGGGAGGTTTTATATAGGAGCCATGCAGCAGAGCTGAGAGTGTCACCCCCTGCAGCGGCTTTGAAGACTGGGGTTGGAGTGCACGGAGCCAGAAACTCTACAGCGGGACATGGAGAACCAGGGGCAAGCGTCTGGTGGGTTTGCTTGGTTTATCTGTCTGTCTGCCTCAGTCTGTGCATTTCCTTCCTCTTTATGTCTTGTCCTATTTTTCTCTGTGTCTTTTTCTGTATTGTTCTCTGTCTGAATGACTTTTTTCCCTATGAAGATGAGATGAATCTTTAATGATCCTCTGTGGAAACCTTACCACAAGCAAACGTCATAGAATAACGCATGGGGGAGAATATAAACATGAAAACACTGTACAAGTTTGTGGGATTATATAAAGTTATCTGAGCTGTCAAGTGAAAACCTTGTAAACCAAAAATGTGTTTCCAAAACTTTTCAGGCACTAAGAAAAGCAAACACATGACGGTTACTAAATCCAAGAAGCTGGATAGGTTTGTTGCACAGCCTATTCATGTTAATCAACCCGGCCAAAGGATATCGAAGTGGCAGAGGTCGAGGAGTCAATGTTATTGAGGCCAGCTTTCTGCTTTCTCCAGAGTGCTCGTTTGTTACCATTTATATAACGCAGTTTTTATTTCACCGTCAGGTTTTGATTGATCACTTCCTCCGAACAGAGATGATTTCCTGTCAGAGGCCTAACCTGCCGACAGAATTTAATTTGGGAAAATACATTTAATATAGCTTCTCAGGCGCTCTTCCCTGCTTCCGCTCCACTTCATGATTTGAGATGATAAGACTAGTGTAAGCTGGTGGCTTGGCTCTCAAAAATGGCAATTGCATTGGTGCTGAACGGAGTGTCAATGTCAAAAGAGTTTTTTACATGCTAACATTTTAGGCCAATGACAGCCGCGTTGAGACAACACAGCTGAGCCTGCCAGCCCTTTTGATTAAGTACTATTGTATATTTTGCAATTGTTTTGCATTATAAGTGACATGCATCTATGAATAGTAACCATCAAACACGTGTATACACCTGTTGTCAAGTGTATACTAAGTGTTACAGCTTTGCAGTGCCACAGACATTTAGTTGTTTTACATGAAAACCTTGCCTTGTGTAACTTCAACAGATTAAACAGACAGTATTGCAATCCATTGTGAGTGCGTTAATGTCTTTCCTATGTGTCGATCACTCAGTCTCTCCCTCTCATCTCTTCATCTGCATTGCAACACTTTATCCCTCCCTCCACCTCGAGCACATCAGCATCCATGTCTACCTCCCCCTGCTCCTTCTCCCTTCATCCCCCACGCTGTCAACCTCCACCCCACCCAGCCATCAGCAGTTAGATCAAAGTATCAAGACGTGGGGTATTTAACCCATCACTGTCCTGCTGATAAGCACCTTCAAGAGGCCTGCTGACAGACTAACAGATGCTGTCCACACACACACATACAGATTTGCATAGCATGACTCAGCAAGAGAAAGATGTTGAGAATGTATTACATAGATCAATTATATCTTTGTTGAATATCATTTGCTATATGTTAATAAATAACTAATTTATTTCTGTTTTCTCTCTCACATTAAAAAAAACAGGATAAATATTTGTGTCTATCTTGCACAATCGTTCACTTGTTTCACCATCTGTTTTGCGAGAAATGCATGGCAATTAAAAAGCAGAAGCTATCGTTACTGCTAAATGCGGAACCTATAACAATTAAAGCCGTAATTAAAATGTACTTGAAAATATATTACATGAGGGACAATGCTAATGAATGGGAAAATACATTTATTTTAATTTAAATGTATAAAAATGTACCGTAATTGTTCCACAATGATGCTCATAGACACACAAACACACACACACACACACACACACACACAACATGGACAGCATTATGCAAGATAGTCAAAAAGTACTGCAAAGATAAGTCACAAATAAGTTAATTCATATTCTGCATATGTACGTGCATGCATGAATACACATCTCACTCTCCTCTACACACTAATTTGTGAACCCCTCCCACACACACAAGCCAAGAAGAATCCCTAACCCTGCAAGGAGAGAGGAGAAGAGGACAGGTTATTGGCCTTTAAAACGCAGAAAGTGCTGATGCTTGCCATCGATTGATATCTTTCATCTGTTCGATGGGGCGAATGCATGCATAATCACAATTACAGATGGGTCTGATCTTTAATCTACAGCCGATTCATTTTGTCGATGCCTTTCATTTATATTCATTAGCTCTTTGAACCTGAAACGGTAGATTTCCTTTCACACTGTTAAGGTCAGACGCTGCTTGCTGTCACATAACTTTTGGAGCGCAGTTTCACTCCCTCTCTCTACATCTCCATCTCTATCTCCCTGTATATCTATCCATCCATCTATAAAACCATCCACTTTTCGAGAAAGTTTCCTTGCCCTTTGATCGAAGATACAGTGATGAACATCTAAACTAAACTTGATGGGAAAAAAATAGCTGCCTCATCTGTTTTTGACTAACTCTCATTGTGAGAAGTCCCGCTAAAACATTTCTTCAGTTTCAAAGTGGTTTCATCATAAAATGGGGGCCTTCATAATATCCAAAGAGAGCAGAGGAGAGCCCATAAATTAGCACATTTATTACTCTTTCATCAGAGTTGCCAAAGTAAGCTACTGTTTAAAAGTGAGGGGAAGCAGATGAGTAACACTGAGGATTCAAATGTTTCCCAATGGGAGAAAAAAAAGAAGCTAAATGAGAGCCCTCGAGGTGGCACAACTAATTGACCTCAGCTTTTTGCAAATTATGTGTGAAAATACTTCACACAACATATTTTTTGTATTTCAAGACACGCAACATGAACATGTCTGTGTTGCCTCTACATTTGTATTTGTAGCCTCTGGAATTGACAGTATGAGTGACGTAGATATCATCAGAAAGATATCATGATCAATCCACCGAGCAATAACATATTTGTGTTTTGATGCTGTCAAGTTGTGACGACTCGTATGGAGCACTGACGACTTGAACAAGCCTTCTCCTGAGCACCGACTAACAGGCCTGCCTTTTCTCCCGTGGCCTTTCTAGTCAAGCTAACTTCAGACGTGCCATATTTTGAAGAGCTGTGATAAAACATGACAGGGTAGCAAAGGACTCCATTAAAAAATGCAATTGCCGTAATGGGTATGGCAGGACGTTCAGTTTCTGTGTAAATGGGGGTCTATTTTTCTCATGACCTCTAACCCTGTCTCAAAGCCATCGCGGTCAAACTGTTATGGGCAACTTATATTGACAGATCTGTTTGGCAGTGATGATTGGGCTATTGATGAGCAGGTATGGGGGTTAATAGGAGGAAAAACTCTCCACAGCTATAAGCAATAACATCTGTACACATAAATTATGGCCACCGTGTGAAGGTGTAGCTTCATTTTTACAGAGGGCTGCATTTTAAACAGAAAGTAAAGATGGTGGAAATTTAATTTGTATTAGAAAAAGAACAACTCTGAAATATCTCCTGTTACAAATATATATATATATATATATATATATATATATATATCATATCACATTTGAGTAAATTGCCTTGTGAGGTAACATGATGATTTAAATTGAAAATGCATACAACAAAAGGCTCATTTAATATAATCTCCAAAGATGTCTTCGACCATGCAAAAAGTGATTATTTAAGTTTAAGCTCGATGTCCCTCAACAGCTTGATGCGTCAAACTGGTGACAGTGGAAAAAAAAGATAAATCCAGGAAGGAGAACAGTCTAAATGAAGCACCCCATGTGCATTTTTCTTAATTCCTTCGCCCATTTCCACAGCGAAACAGAGATAATGATGGAAACCATGCGCTGATAAAAACCATCATCAGTTTGACAGCTGGAAATATTATCTGTGATGGAGCAGCGTTGGCAAAATCACCTGAGACTTTGAGGATATTCTATTTTCACTGAGCCACTGCATCATAGAGATAAAAATCCAGGGATGAAACAGATGGAATAAAGCGCCGGCATTTCCATCTTTTTAAACTACATTTGTGGATGTCTTTCCTCTCATCTTCTTTTCCGGCCCTATTTAAAACCGTAAAACAATCATGACTCATAGAGAAGGCGAGAAACATGGACAGGAGCTTGTTAGCTTGTTGCAAACAATTTGTTAGTTTCAGGTTTGCAAGATGTCAAATCCGTCTTTGTTAACAGATGTGAGAACAGACTCTGCACATCACAAATTAGACAACATCAGCAGGGGGCCGGGTGCAACTTGTTGTGGGAGGAGAAATTAATTACTGAATTTAGCCAAGCTGAACACTAGTCAATAATTTGAAATTTTGAATCATAACTGTTCACGTCATCACGGCTCAAGGCATCCAATGTGAATGATTTGTCAGGATCTGCATCATGCAAATATCGTTCCTGTGAGCTGACAGCACCGGTGCTCAGATTCACCCTGTGAGGTTTGATTGCCACTATAATTACTGTTTTTCTGATTAATTTGTCAGTAAATTAGCCCTGACTATGTGGTGAAAACATTGGCCGATTTGAATCATTTTACAACATTAACCTTCTGGTTGTTAACATCATGAAGCTCTCCGGTTGAGCGATACAGAAGGGAAGAGTCAGTGATGTTTGCTTTCCAAGTCCTAATGAGTCTCAAGGCATAGTCCATATGTCCCACAGAGTTGCTTTATTGCAATTTTTATCTTACTAAAAGATAGAGAAACACGTTTGCTCCACCTGCAACTTCTAACATATCCACATACTGGTGAAAGGTTTTGAAAAGGGATTCAATCATAGGATTGCCCAAGTTGACTTGCATAACTACCTCATTCAATTTAATATTTGCTGATTTATTTTGACTATTTTTCATTGCGTCAGTACAAGGGCAAGGGCGTATTCCTGTGATAAAAAAATAGTTGTTTTACCAGCCTTGTTGAACTGAACACTGTTTCAACAAAACAGTTTTGAGTTCTGCTTTACTTGATTTTAATTAGATCAAGTTTGTCAAAAAATAAAAAGAATCACCTTAACAAAGTATCTAAACAGAATGCAATGTGGACAATATCCAGAATGGTGTTTATGTAGAAAGCTTATTGAAAAAGCATTAGAGTTTTGACTTTACACTTTGTTTTGAGTTAAGTCTGATTGGTTTTGTATTACTTATATGGCTCCCCAGGGCAAGAGGATTTTTAATCTCAATGAGACTTTTTTTCCATGACCTTCTCTGACTTAGTCAGATATTCCCGCCAAATAAAAGAGAGCGCTCGACAGAGACGGAGACAAAAAGAAACTTAAGTTAGTTCAGGGTAAAAGCACTCAGAGTCCTGGAAAGTCGATAGGGTTGCGTAACTCAATTTCCTCCGAGTCCAAGAGCATCATGAAGATAATGGATTTCTTGTCAGGGGAACAGGGGCTTGGTGGTGTGAGAGGCCAGCTGCGTACACACACACACACACACACACACACACACACACACACACACAGAGACATACTGTACTGTAGTGCACAGAATCTATGTAAAGAGAAGGATAACTTAAATGTTGTCAGAGGAAAGGGATAGAAATTATGTTGAAGAAAAGAAGACGGTGGGAAGAGAGAGGGATACCAGCCAGAGGTAAAAATAATTGAAAGGAGGAATGCATTTTTTAGCTGGAGGATAAAAAGAGACCCATAGGGAAATGATACAGCCAGAGAAAAAGTTGAAATGAGTGAGAGACAGTGTGAAAGATAAGCAAATTGGCCGAAGAGAGAATATATATAGGAATGAGATTTAGTACTGAAAGGAAGAGAGATACAGAGGTGGAGGTAAAGAAAGGACAAATAATTTGACCCAAGGTTTAAATGACACCCTTAAGGACTGAGCAAGATGATTATAAGAATGATATCAAAGTATTCAAAAGGTTAAATCATTTTGCTTGAGCATCCAGCGGCACATACTGATCGAAAGAGAGAGGAAAAACAAGAGGACAGAAGAAATAGACAGACAGGAGGAAGAAAAGAGGGGAGCAACATGGAGAGTTTCACTGGAGGATTAAGACGGACCCTGAGGGCCATCCCAAAGGAAGTAAGGATGATCAGAGAGAAGCACTGACAGGTGGTGGAGATTTACATTCTCACAAGTTTTACATGAATTTCCAAGGGTTTTTAAAGTAACAATGAGTTCACTTAGACGTTTGTGCCCGCTGGTGAAAAATGTGTGAACCACCTGAAGCCTCAACAGGCTTTATTTGCTTTATTTGTAGCCCCGGCTTGCATCTTTGCCAGTTTCTCATCAGCAGATCAGAGCTTTTCCTCCCAAAAAAGACAGCATTAGTCAATTCAGCAAACCTTGGGCATTACGATGCTGATATAACAGCCTCCACTCTTCTGGGAAAGTATAAGATGCTGGGAGCCTGGATGCATAAATCTGCTCTCATTTAGCCACAAGATCATGAGCGAGATGTTGAGCGACAAAACCTGGCTCACACAGTCAATATTCAGTTAATTCAAACATTTTGGAGGCGGTTGAGGTTCAGGACTCTATGCAGCCCAGTCAGGTTCTCCAACACTAAACCCCCAAAAAACTACTTACAGGAATCTCTCTTTTTGCACATGGGAATTGTTGTCCTGAAACAAGAAAGGGCCTTTAAAGAGCATTATAAAAGTGAGGTGACGTAACCCAACCCATGGTAAATAGCCTCAGATCAAAAGTTCACAGGGGTTTCCACATACTGTTGGTTCTTAAACCTGCTAAATTATTTTGTACAATTTGTTTAATCTAGCTCTGCTTTATTTCCAATGTTGCAATATGAGAAGCTTGAAGATTGTACAAAATTAGGAGATTACATATAAAGTAAATATTTAAGATTACATGTCAGCTTTTAAAATGCTTCATGTGTGGTAAAATGTCTTCCTACTAATCTAATAAACAAGCTGCATATATATCCTAGTTAGTCAGTGGAAAAATATTATTTCTTACCACTCAAATAACAAACTGGAAGTGTACATTTAGTTTTTTATAATACTGCTTGGATATAAAAAAAACAATCATGTTTCACTTAGAAACTATATATGATTAAAAAAAAGGATGCTGTACTGGAATGTATCATCCCCAGAAAGGTGAATCATTGAATAAATCAAATTAATTTCCCACATCTGCAAAAAGGGCCTTTTAAATGTGCGGCTATCACTCTAAAGTGAATCTAACATATGTTCTTAATTTGTGCAAACTTTCTGTAAGAAGTGGGAGTTCAGACAATTAAGAGTTAATAAGGGCTTAGCTAAAGATGTTGTTGTTGCAGTAGTGATGAATCAATTATCTCTATATATGCACACAAACAAATACAGCAACACTGTTTCCCCAGCCTTGTAGCCTTTCCCTCTCACATATGAAAAGCCCTGTTCAACAGTGAACATGCATTTTCTCCTCGCTGTGTTCATTTTTACATTTTCTAATGGCACATTTCCATTTTGCACATCCCTTGCCTCAGTCGACCGGCTTGAAGCGCACAGTGAGCAGCAAACTGCATAACGCTGTACAGTACATCAGCTGTTGGACCATGTGTGTCATCCATATGGGAATAAGGGAGGGAAAGAGAGCAGCAAGAGAGGGGGGAGTGTTTCTCTGCCGTTCTGCCATGATGGTTTCATATCCGAGTTGTTAGATGTTGCTCACTCACGTACCAATGAATTCACTCCACATTCAGAGGGCCAAGATTACTCATGCACACAAGACACACATTGTATACTGTGTATATAACTGTAATTAAATTACAGAGACTCATCTGCACATAACCTGTTAAAAACTACATCATGCAGAAACTCATACGCCACTGCCTCCTTTAGATGCACATGAATTACCTTTGCTACCCCTGAGATTGATGTTGAAATTTATGTTAAACTTAGTCACTGAATCAATGTGTTAATGTACTGAAAACTGATCTCTGAATGATTTAAGTCATTTATCAATGAAACAAACTTAAAATGCTCATTAGTTCCAGGTTGTACGAGTGTATTCAGTTTTAGGAAGTCATCAAACCAACAAAGGGAAATCTGCTTGTCTATGCAAAATAGGTGGTGCCGTCACTTGCCCCTGCCAATGTGTTTAACATTGCACAATTCCTTCAATAAAAAGACATGGAAGAGGAAAAACAGAAAGCGGCCATTTGGCAAACTTTTCATCTCGTCAGCTTAGCCCCGTTGCTAATGGGACAATCATTACATTATTACATTACATTTCATTTAGCTGACGCTTTTATCCAAAGCGACTTACAATAAGTGCATTCTACCGTTTACAACAAGAATCAGAACAAGAATCACGAAGGTACAATTTCGACAAAAAGTTCAACTACAAAGTGCTATCAGTAAGAGCCATTTCAGTGCTACTAAAGTGCTACTTCCTTTATTCAAGGTATAGTCGGAAAAGATGTGTTTTTAGTTTGCGACGGAAGATGTAGAGACTTTCTGCTGTTCTGATGTCAATGGGGAGCTCATTCCACCATCGAGGAGCCAGGACAGAGAACAGTCGAGACTTTGTTGAGTGTTTAGCTCGCAGTGACGGAGCTACAAGGCGATTGGCAGAAGCCGAGCGGAGCGCACGAGTTGGGGTGTAAGGTTTTACCATGTCCTGGATGTAGACTGGACCAGATCTGTTCGTTGCACGGTACGCCAGTACCAATGTTTTGAAGCGGATGCGGGCGGCCACCGGTAACCAGTGAAGGTCGCGGAGGAGCGGAGTAGTGTGGGTGAATTTCGGGAGGTTAAAGACCAGTCGAGCTGCTGCATTCTGGATGAGCTGCAAAGGTCGGATGGCACCAGCAGGGAGACCCGCCAGGAGGGAGTTGCAGTAGTCGGTTCATACAGTTGATTCAAAAGCCACTTTTGTATCCTCAACTCATGTCTCACAACTGCAGTTTTTACTCTGCCAGAAGAGGCTAAATAAATGTAAATGATGCAACTCTGCTAATAAGCTACAAAAGCCTTCTCGATTTTGGACTCTGCGGCTTTCAGTCTCCACAAAAGGTCAGCGCTGTCAAGACAGCTTGCTGTTGGTCAATGGTGCAAATATTTATCTACAAGTTCACCAAAGCTGAACTCTACACAGAACATGTGCACAGATTTGTTTGGCCTCCTTGAGCAGATCCTCTGACCGTTGGCATTCCATGAGGATAAATTGATTTTGCCAATTGATTGGTGTGTCCTTTCTTTTAAAATGATGGTGATGTAAAGCAAACAATTTGAAGATGTCCCCTTAGATCCTTGGAACTTATTATTGAATGAATAAACTCATGAAAATCATGCATGATATGGGCTGCATGGCGGTCCTTCTGTGTGGAGTTTGCACGTTCTCACTGTGCGCAAGAACGTGGGTTCCCTCCGGGTTCTCCGGCTTCCTGCCACAGTCAAACGCCATGCAGCTTGGGTTAATTAGACTCTAAAGGTAGGTGTGAATGTGAGCCTGAATGGTTGTCTGTCTCTATCTGCCCTGCGATAAACTGGTGACATGTCTAGGGTGAACTCCACCTTCACCCAACGTCAGCTGAAACAAGCGGTTTGGATAATTATCGGATAATGGAATTGAATGACTAAGATGACATTACAAGTTGGATGATAGCATCCTCCAATTATCCTATTGTCACTTTCTCCTTACCAAACAACCTCTCCACTTAATATGCAAGCCCACAGTTTGAAAAAGTATGGGTGTGTGTTTCAGGAGATAAACTGGCAGAAGTTCAGGGCCTAAAAGTATTGGCTGTACTTTGTTGATGGTAAGAAAATCTTTTAAAGTTCAGGATGAGGATGTAACTGTAGTGTGACCTTCACTTTACAGTCTGTTGTTTTGTTGAGTGTTTTGGCAGACTGGGCAAGAGTCTTGTCACTTGTGATGGAAAGGTCTCGTAGGGAGCAGGATTTCCCAGTCTCGTCTCGCTTGAGGTTGCGATGGTTGGCAGATTTCCAGCTTCATATATAAAAGAGTGGAGAGAAAAAAAGGTAGAAAAGTAAAGAGTCACAGCCTTGCCAGCAGCAGGTGTTGTGCGATGAGGTCAGATGGTAGAGCCTAGTTGAGAGGGTGCACTGTGAAAAAAAAGTGGTAACTCAGATCATTGGCAGACCTCCACATCCCGAGGCCAGCACAGGTGGAAAAGAGCATCTGGTGGTCGACTTTCCAAAGGCAAGACGGATGGAGAGGAAAAAGGGTGATGTTTAAAGACCGATCAAGAGAGTGAGACTAGCCTGTTTCAGAGCTTTGGAGAGGGGAAAAAAAAGACATTTACTTTCCTCTATTATTCACACCACATGGGACGCTGGTAGAGTGATTGTAGCTGATTGAAGGCAGCTGGTATACAGCCAGATGTAAGGTAAAAGAGCATTTGATGATGGTAGGCACCAAGGGGGGATTCTGATTAGAACTAATGGTCAGGAAAGTCTGAGATGAAAAGACTAGAGGGCAGAAATTAAATGAAATGAACATTTTGTGGGGAGTTGTAGACATGTGCAGTAGGTGTCCCATCAAGGTCATTAACAAAGGAGACTATCTTCCTATTTAATGCCAGAGCGGTCTCGCTAAATAATGATTAATGCAAGAAATGTTGGCCTGTGAGCATTATAGTGCAGCGTACTATCAAATGTAGTGTCACAAAACAGGTTGTTTCTCTGTTGTAACATGTGAGGAAAGGCTACATATCAATCCAACAATATATTTTAAGAATTTAAGGAAAAGCTAACCTACTAAGTGCGCAGGTTGTGCGTAGCGTTAGTGAGTATGAGAGAAACAAAGAGAGAGACAGAGAGAGAGAGAGACAGAGAGAGAGAGAGAGAGAGAGTGCCACTGCCCACAAGCAACTAACAACAACAAAAATCTAGATTGATAAATAGTGCAGTTTAGAGGGGAAGTATGTATTTTAGATTTTGAGGTGAACTGTCTTTTTAAGCCGTATCCTCTGGGCATCATGAAATATATTCACAAAATGTAATTTTCATAGAATTTCATCCACGATTGTCGGTGTCATTTCATTGCAATCCACTTGATGGTTGTTCATATGTTTCATAGAGGCCGATATTGGCCTACCACAACCCCTTCATCGGGTTCTCTACTTGTTTACACATCCTCCAATTCCACCCTTACTCACAACCATGCTAAGAGTAATGCATTTCAACACCAGTTGTTAGTCTAACATCTATAGTCTCTACTGTCTTTTCTGAGTGATTTAAGTTCAAACACACCCTCTCTGTTGCCCGTGGGCCCTTTACAGAATGATATTAGTGACATTACTGAGCAAGGCCACACAAGGATGATGTTAGTGGAATGGGTTTGGAGTGAATAAGGCACGTGTGTGTGTGTGTGTGTGTGTGTGTGTGTGTGTGTGTGTGTGTGTGTGTGTGTGTGTGTGTGTGTGTGTCTGCCCGTGTGTTTCATAATTTCCATGTAGACTAATAACCTGCATCAACATGGTCACAATTGGGGTTTCCAGTAGACCAAGTAAAAAGTCAAGATTAAAAGGCAGGCCAAAAAAACAGGTGTGCAACAGGAAGGTGGACGGTTCAAATTCATAAGAAAAGAACGCAGGGATGCAAAAGTTCCACTTTGCACAATGACTGCTGTGAAAGTACCATTGCGGAAGTTAATTAATCTCAAACTGTTCCAATGGAGTTACACAATGGACAGAAGTAAATGACTGTGGATCCACTGGCCAAGTCCCGGGTGTGAAGGAAATTAAGGGCAATATTGAAGTATCAATATTGAAATAGAGCAGTGCAGTATAGTGTATTTACAAAATGCATCAAGAAAATCTAAATTAGCATTCCTGTATGTTAAATAATATTAATAGATTGATGATAGACAGATATTCTAATATCGGCATGGGCCCTGAAAATCCCTTATTGGTCTGGCTCTAATCTATATAGATGTGAAACTGGACCTCAGACCAAATCAGTTTGCCATCCCATCCGAACGTGGCCATGGAGAAATTACATTGAAAATACCACCTTTATCATATAGCAGCCATGAGAGAAGGAACCATCAATCAGATCCTGATGACAGCTGAGTAATTTAAACCGCAGCCTGCCTCAGGCTCACGTGTGTGCATCTCGGGTTGTATGTATGTACATGTGTGTATGACTACACGGTATGTGAGAGCATGCTCCTTTGTGTGTGTGTGCGTGCGTGTGTGTGTGTGCGTGCGTGTGTGTGGGTGTGTCTGTGTCTGTGAGCGTACAGGCCTGCTACCGCTCATCTCCACAGCCACTGGCAGGTAATGAGAGCTTTATGTGTTTTCATTACTTTGTGCCAGACAACAGAATCACACTGAGGTCTGTTGGCAGAGACAGAGGCTGGAGGAATGCAGTCAAATCAGATTAAGGAGCTGAGATATATGGTACCACAGGTGAGCAGGTATACTGACTGAACGAACAAACCCCTGCTCTGGGGAGCAACACACACAGACACGCACATACCTGCATCACAGAGTGGAAAAGCGTGACTACGACTTTGTCTGCACACAAACACAGCACAAACAATGTCTGATGTGCTGAAGAATGTGCATTTAATGAATGTGTGTGTTTTATTTTGCAAACAAACTATTTGAAAGAGTGAAAAATATTTGATCTCTAATGATCTGTCCAAATTTGAATTTTGAGACATGCCATGCCTTGTGAGGAAAAAATTACGGATTGATGTAAGGCCATTTTCTGTCTTTGGAAAAATAACAAACTATACTTTAGTGCTCATTTGTGTCAACTTGAAGTGGCAGCCCTCATACACATAGAGAACATGCAATAACACATACTTGTACCATCCAATGCTCTAATGTGTACCACTTAATCACACACTGGAAAGCAGATTCACATATCCAGGCTTTTATGGAGCACAGATCTGGCATATCTGGCTCCATGGCAATCCCTGTCTTAAAAAAGAGCCCAATGAACAATGCCACGCGGTAAAATATAGAGATTTATAAGTTGGTATAAAAGAGGGGACTGCTTTCAGATCGGTACTCCATGTCAAGATATTGTAACCGAGGGAGAAAAAGTTGAATTGGTTAGTCCCCAGAAAAATTGCAATAAGTCAATGGACACAAGCAGGTGTGGCTCCGACAGCTAGCTCCGTTTCTGAAAACGTCTGTGTATCGTATGTGTTTTCATTTTACAACTTTAACCCTTTCAGTGTGTTTTCAGTGCATGCAAGTTAATCCCTTGTAGTATCAATGAGTCAGAGTGTGAGCAAAGCCTGACAAATATTGTCTTTTAAGTCAATAACAGGGAGAGAGAGAAAGGAGCAAAGCAAGAAAAACTAAACCAAGAGAGAGAAAAAGGGGCGGTTTAAGGAGAGAGAAAGAGAGAGAGCAAGGAGACAATGTGGATAGAGAAAGTGACAGATTTAGAAAGAAGATATCAGAGTAATAGAAGGTAAGTGCCTTGAGACAGTACAATATTTAATGTTACTGCCTCTGGACTCATATATATCCCTGATGAGTTTGGCCTGAATCCCACCATCTCCGTCTGATTTCTTGCCAAAGGCTCAGAAAAGGAGAGACCTATCAAGGATTGGACTTGTCTCTCTTCTTTGCAATAAGAAAAGATGAAGGCTTGCTCAGGGAGAATTGGAGTAGTGGGAGCCACGTGAGTTATTAGTAGTAAATTATTGATGTGGGAGTGCATGAGAGACTGGAAATTGGTCTAATGGAGGAGAATCAGAAAGAAGAAAGAAGTGGTGGCAGAAGAACAAGCTGCGGTGTTATTTTGAGGAATGAAAACGATTAAAGTACAGCTGATATAGCTTCGGTATTACAACTTAAGATAATGGCTAAATGTTTGGGCTCCAATATCTTTTACAAATGCAGGAATAGTCAACAACAAGGTTAACACTTCTAGAATTTGAATTGGCCAGTACTTTGAAGAAACAACTGCAACTTCCATACCTGTTGTGTGCAAGTCAAGATTATTCTAGCATGTTAAAACAATTAAATAATTATTTATTTAATATAAGTAAGATCATATTGACAAATTCAGATATCAGAATCAATGATCAAACTGATGTTTAAGGCTGTTTCTATGTCCATTTGTGGCTTATGATTTAGATTTATGAAACAGAATCTAAATCATGAGTCTTTATGAATCTGAAGGAGTTTAATGCATCGGCAGTATCTTCTCTCTTTAGGACCACGATGGAAGTCCTGGAAAATTGAATTTTCCTGGACATATTTGTAATTTAATGTTCTCCTTCTTATAATATAAAATATACTAAACCATGACATATGAATAGTGTTTTATAACGTTGTATATAAAGTAATTCTGCAAAGTACAATATTAGCAAACCAACACAAACAATTCTGAAAAAGTATATTCTTGCATCGTGTCAGACTGTATCTCCATCTCATTCGCTTCCTGCCCGTCTCCCTCTCAGCAATCAGGTCAGTCACGGTGTCTCGCCAGCGCGCATGTGCTCTCACAAATCCTGCTCTCACACGACTTGCAACCTGACTATGCAAGAAAAGCAGCATGGGACTCAGAGAGATGAGGAGGCTGAAGCGGGAATCGAGAAAAAAGGGAAATGCGCGGCATAGCCTGCCGTCTTCGAGGACAACCGAGGCGAAGGCGAGAAACACTGGAGAAGAGAGATAGATGGAAAAGAAATGAGAAGCATAAGCAAACAGAAAGGCCGGTTGGCGAAGCTTCAGCCTCCTGGGACAATCTTTTTTCTCTGCCTGACAAGCATGTTCTTTCACTGCAAAGTACGTCAGGGCAGGGGGAAACACACAGAATGCACAGTGAATCAGCGCCATCTCTCCCTCTAAATCTCTCCCTTTCGCCATCTTCCTCTTTCTCTCACCAACCCATTTGTTTCCCTGCGGATGCCATGTCACCGACTTGAAGAGAGGAGCATTTGCATTTCTCTTCCCCTGTGTCTCCGAACTCACATGCTGATTCACGTGATAGTGAGAGTGTCTGCCTGTGTGTGTGTGAGTGTGTATGCAAGTATGAATATGGATGCAGATAGAGTATGTATACCTGCTTACAAGCAAGTCGTGTTCGCACATTAGCACGTGTCTGTTTGGGCTTTTGTCCCTTCTTGTGAAAATGCATGGAAACACGGAGATTACAGCAGAGAGGGATCTTGTCAAAGGGGTGTATTCTAGAGGAGAGCCTCAAGGCAGAGAAAAATACATGTTTGGCACATCTTTCCACCATGCACAATTTGACATAGGATGTTGAGTGACAGTAAGCAAGAGGTTTGAGGTTTGTACTTGCCACTATGAATCCCTGTGGACGGGCTGATGAAAATCTGACGTGGTAAAGTCAGTGAGATACCTACAGTACGTTCTTTTGGGATTTAGTTTGTTATTTGGAGCTGATTATCATCTTAAAGTTCTCAAAGTAAAATAAAATAGTCCAGATAACATTGAATGCAGACTACACACAGAGATGGCTGAGTTGGAGCACCCAGAACAACTTCAATGCACCCTGACATAGATTATCAAACTCTCTGGAACTTTGTATGAACAGCATTCTTCCAAAAGATATTCCTTTATTTAGTGCATTCCTGATGGGTGCTGTAATTTTATTTTGCTCAGAAATCTCTCCCTTTATTTGGGACACCCAGATAGTGATCATCAAGCAGGAGTATAGTGTGGTGCACAGTAGAGTGTAAAGAAATGATGGTGACAGGTCATCCTCAACATTATAAGTTAGGTGAACATGAAGATCAGCACAGGAGGTCATATGACCAAACTTTCCAAAACATGTTAATTGCAACAATACATTATTAAAATATTAATAACAAAAGAAATTGTCAAACAACCCCCCCCCCCAACCCCCCAAAAAAAGGAGAAAAAAACACTCTGAAGTAAAGTTTGATAGAAAAGAATGTTACTTATCCCATAAACATAAAAATCTGGGTTTTGCTGTAATTCCGAATGAAGCTAGCTCAAAACCATGAAATTAACTCGAGAACTGCATTGCTGCAAAGTTCTTTTCACAATATAAAAGCAATGGACCAAACAACCACCTTGCAATTCTTCATCCCCCATATGAGATAACACTGCATTCTTAGACTGCTAATGTTAAAAACATAAAATCTACCATTCCAAGAACTATCATGAATACGTAGAGTTTAGTCCTTCACTCAATTATTGTGTTGTCAAACACTGACACATTAACATTTCAGCTCGCCTATGATATGAACAAAACATTAAAATCCAAACATGTGCAGAAAAGTATAGGAAAGAACAAAAGCAGGACAATTGAAATGAATAGACTCAAATGAAATGAAACCAAATCACATAATAAAATAAAAGGACTGAAGTAAGACAAATCAACATTCCTTTGACAAACTATGAGAGAGTTCAAAAGTACCATCATGGCAAGGCCACTGTGGTAAAAATATGCAGTACTTTCAACTTGAACACAAGTTGTGTATAGTACACAAGAGGGGACCAAATGTGTCCATAATCAGCCAATTGCAGAGCTCCTGGGGGTTCAGTGGCTCAACCGCAGACTGACGGACATGAACATGGACATGTTGGCTGCTGCTGTGATAAGCCCTTTTGTTATGAGTCAGAGAAGAGGCTGAGTACTTTAACCAGACAGAGAAATGAGGTGTGAGAAAGAGAGGTAAAGAATTTGCTTATGATTATTTGATTTATCTCACCCACTTCTTATTCTCCCATCTGTCCTCATCTGTGGAGTTAAAGTGTTTAATTAAACTCATTATCCTCGGGGAGAGGGCAAGGGTTAGCAGGAGCAGAGGTGGGGAGCATGGGGAGGCTGAGACCAGAAATGGAAGGGTGAGATCAGACAGCATCACCCCAGTTGACCCTTCGAGAACCACCGCCCCCCTCTGCTCCTCCGTCAAACTGTCAGCGCTACCATGGAGCCTACAGTGTCACTGACTGCACTCTCTGCAAACAATACCATGTCATTTTTGTAAAAACTAAAAAGGGATTTCAAAGAGAGGCAGACAGAAGGGTTAGAAGATATCCAAATAAGTTGAAAGATAGAGGTAGAAGCTAAAGCCCACAGATCACAAAAGTGTAAAAGTGATCCACAACATCACCTGGGGATCTAGATAAAAAAGACGATAAAATTAAAGAACAACACTGTTCTTTTAAAGTCATTAAAAAGAAAAAGCAACATATGTATAGTTTAGTGTACATTCACTAAACCTTGCATAGCAGAGAAAAGCTTACACTAGTGAATGATGTGTTAATGTACTTTAATAATGTTAGCTTCACAGGTTTTCACGTAACTTAGCATCATTGAAACGTATGTCTCCTTCCAACTTTGACTGGTAAAGAGTATAACTAGCAAGCGTGCCCCAGGCACAACATTTGATCTTGACGAGCTCGAAATCCATAAAACCAGAAGCCTGAAAATGAAAATGTGAAGCTAGGAACTTGTTAGTTGTCCATTGACCAAAAACGGGTTTGTTTTACACTTGTAAGATAAGTATGGCAAATTTCAACCCCAAGAAAAAAATATATAATAGCAGAATATATCACTTTAATAGGACACAAAAGGTGAGACACCTACCTTGTTTATATTAACTTAGCTCAACATTTTAGGCAATTACAGAAGCTGACAAGCTTGCACAGAGGAGAGCAAACAGCAAAATGTCTGCATCATTAACATTAAACGCAACCACCAGTAAGACGGGCAAGATCTAGGTCAAAGCACCTGCAGTCAGACAAATACAAAATACATAAACCCACAATTCATTGCACTGAGAAAGTAGATATTCAGGCAAGTCATTATTTCATGAGTTTTATTCAACTTTCTCCCCTTCAGCACACATGTCCACCTCAAATGCATCAGAGCAAGAGAAGCAGATAAAAGCTTGAGCTCTGATCACTTGCCTGGATGCTTTGCCTGGCAGAGTTTCCGAAAAATACACAAAGAACGCACGGATATTATGTACACTTGTATTAGATCAAATACAACAGAGACACAAGTCAGGAGGTTGGACTGGTTAGGCCATGACTGAAAGGTACAATGTGTCAATCAAGTCAATCAACATTTGCCCAATAAATGTTTCCTTTAGTAAGCTATACGCTGACCACCATGGACAATTATAAACACAAGTACATTATCTCAACAAGAGACACTTTATTCAATATGGAGCCTTTTTTTTCGCACCAATGCGAAGCTTAACTGCTTCATTTTGATTCAGATTCATGTCACCAGCTGTGAGAATGACATGCAAGTCATCGGAGGTCACCGGAAGGTTGGAAACAGGCGGTTTCCAGCACCATCGTCCCCGTTTACCATCTCCTCTCCCTATCGCACTTGCACCATCTTAACGACTTTGTGCCTTTAAGCATTCATCAAAGTTACAGCCGATAAATCAACCATATCACAACATGCTCCTGGTGACTAATGATTTGCAATGCAATGCACACAAAAACACACATATCGAGGCGCAGACACCCGTCCTCCTTAACCTACACAAAAAGGAAAACTTGCCACACTTCACAGCAGTTTCATAGCATGGTGGCAGTAACATGAAGAGAAGACAAACTACTGCCCTCCACCCATAGATGGCACACTAATCAGGATGATCACTGATCTAGTTATCCAAGGATGGATTCCGTGCGAGTGCGGGTAATTCAGTTATGTAGGTATCATGCAACTCTTCAACCTTGGAAGAGTGTAACTCTCTGGAGGTTTCTTTGAACATTTGGACTGAAGAGGTTTAGGACCGTTTTATTTTCCCTCTATGAAGTTATTATATTGTAACTGTCATCGGCAGCGGTAGTTGTCCGAGTTGGTCCTGCACTGGAGTCCAATGGCCATTAGGCTCAGCAGTAACTGAGGGTTGTAGAGTGAGCAATACTGATGCACCCTTAATGGACATCCCGTTGTCTCTACTGGGAGCATTGTTAGGGTATGCCAGCCTCACATGGCAGTGACATCTCACCAAGTACAATGTTTATGAGTCCAATTAATTAAGACGACTATCTGAGGCACTTTAAGACGCCACAGAAAATGATTATTGTTGTGGGGAAGCCGTGTTTATTTACCATCAACCAACACTATGTTTTTGGGCTTACACCCATGTGTGTGTGCTTAATGAGATCACTAACATGTAGTCCACACAAGGGCTGTCACTGTTTAATCGACTATTTAACTGCCTCTTGAAATAATCTAAATATCTAAGCAAAATTCACAGTCAGCACAACAGGCCGTGCCTTGAGCTCCAGTGGGGGGGCGTTCATAAAATGCATTGTTACCCTTATCTGCTGCATGCCCTGTTGCCCTCTCAGCAAACTACCCCATTGCTGTTCTCTTCGATAATGCAAAATGAAAACTAGCAAGCCGTGGTGCACAGATAATCATGACACCAAACCGTTTGAGAATGTTGAAACATTTTGGATTTGACACCATGCAACATATGCCATATGCATGGAAAATGAATAAAGGAAAGGCTGTTTTCTGACTTTTATCAAATTAAGCTGCCTGACAGTAACAGATCTGAAGTCACCTGTTAGTAACACGATAATCAGACAGAACTGCCATTTAGTTTTATTGTAAATCACGGAATAATAATAATTTGTGAGCGACGCCACTATCGCCAGGACAATATAGTCTGTTAGTGCCTTAAAATGCCAAAGAAACACAGCATATGTTTAAATAATTTTTAATCCGGATTATTGATCCTGTTACTATTGATCCTATCACTTTTATTAAGAGATAAACTTGAGAATACCGATCTGCATTACTGCAGAGGAAAAGCACAGTGGCTCATTTGCACATGGCTACCCTTCAGGTATATATTTTTAAGATTTAGCTTTTTCAAGACCCATCTGAGAACTAGAATGGAATGAATGCATATTAAAATATGAAACAAATTAAAGGACCTAAGAGAGAAGCAACACAAAATAAAAAAGTTTCAAATGTTGTAGTGGGCTGTATGAGGAAATGAGGAGAGGAGACCTTGCGTATCGTTCCCAATGGGTTTGTTATTTGAAGCCTTTTTTAATGAATGTGGAAGAAAAATGTCCACTTACACACATACTCCAATTTCACTTGAAGAAACATCTTTCTGAAATAGTTTGTATCCACTCCCCATTGAATATTCTATCATATTAATTTCCATAAAGCATGAAAACAATTTACTGAACTTTTACACAAGTCAAAAAAGAAAATGTATTGAGTCCCACCGCAGTGCACAATTTACAAGAGCAAACGTCTGAAATGCTTCCTTCTTGCATCTTTGTCCTGGCCTCACGACACCAGGCCCATGGTCCGAACGGGGCGCGGGGGTTGAAATTGGCTCTTTAACTGAATCAAGCAAGTCCAAGTCCAAAAGAGCTGATCGATGCGCCATTAAAAGGAGGATCTTTATCGAAATCAGAGCTTGGTGATTAAACTGTAGCGCTGTTCAAACAATGATGAATGATGAATGAAGTATATATTGATTGATGGTTGGCCAAAGGTGTGAGGACATTGCGGACCGTGGCAGCAATGCTGACTCAGCAGGAGCGTGAGGTGACTTTTTCTTGGCAGCTATCTAAAAGATGTTCGCTTTCTCCAAGCAATTTGGCAGCTAGCTGTCTCTGGCAAATGTAACTAATCACCTCATGTTTGGAACTTATTTACACCATGAACATTTCACCCGCCAGCATTTCTTTGGACCTGACTCAACTCCAACACAATCTTGAACCAACGTAAAGGGCTCAACATCTTTTTCAATGAGAGGAGAATCACTCCTGTGAGACCCAATACCCTTCTGCTGAGGTGCCCATGGGCAAGACCCTGAAGACCCTCGGTAGCTCCTGACATGACCTCACAGTAGGGGGCAAAAGTTGAATTTCTCTATGGAAATCGATGAATTGTCACACACCTTGCTCAGATACATCGCAACATTTAACAGGTCCGTTCACAACCTCCAGCAAGAATCCTACCGTTGAAAAAACATAATCCGTAACAGCGTTGGTTGTTTCATTGTTGATTAATTAGTTAGTTGGATGACTGAGTTGATGGTTGATTATTTTGAACTTGACTGTTTGTTTTTTTCATTTGGTTGCTGGCTATTCCTTTATTTGATTTTCAGTTTGGTTAGTTATTTGTTTTAGTAATTGGTTATCTTGTGAATGTTCTTGGTGGTTATATATAATTTAGTTACATCTTTTGGTTAATTGTTCGACTTGCTTTGATTTGTGTATTTTTTTTTTCAATTCCTTTTCTCATTTAGATGCATTTATTTCATTGGAATTAAAACACAAAGTATTCTAGTAGTTCCTCTGTGCCTGTGAATGATGGGTGGATGATGAATTTTCATTCTGAACACCATGCACGTCTACTTCCTCACTACAAATACAACAGGACAGGTAATCCAGGCTCAGTTGACCAGAAGATTGATTGCAGGCTGGCAGATGATGTAAAAAGAGGTGTATCTTCGGTTAATGAAGGGAACGCTGATTCAGCAGTAATTCCAAGGGGTTAGGTGACTCATCTCTAATACTGCAAATGACTGTTTTATTAGGCTAGTCTCATAGACCATTAAATTAATGGATGCTTTGAATTGTACATGGATATTGGTGGGTTTTGCTCAGTAGCACAGCAAGCCCAAAACAGCAACTTAATATATGCATGTACCCACAGCAAATTGTCCAGTGAAACGGTCCATTTTTCCCTTTAGAATATAGGACTGCTGTGGCTGGTTGAATTTCTAATCATTGCACCAACTTTGCGCAGCCCAAAGGGACGTGTCTTGGGAGGCTACAGTATATGGTTCATAATACTACTGTGAAATTAGTAACCTCACCCACTGGATGTAATAAAACTTTTGCCAGAGTTGGCTTTTACCATGTAAGCTCGTTTACATAAGTAGAGCACTAGAAACCTTCAAATTGTGCTACAAGGTTTAAAATGGTCAAGTGAGTACAAGTATAATACACAGAGGACGTTTGTATTAATGTTGTAATTAACGCATTTTTTTGAGATGCTGTTTTGGAGCTGGGGTCAATACTGACCATTGAATCTTTCATCAACAAAAGACAAAAAGTGTGTATTGTCAAAATCACAAAATAAAAATGTTGACATCCCTGAGCCCTCCCATCTTGAATTGTTTCTCTTGCTTGTCTGTGTCAAACTTGAGTCCTGGGCGTGACGTTTATTGATCCGTCTTGAGAAAGAGATTGAATGCTGCCAGAGACACTGTTTTCCACAGACAGTAAAGCGTAAGCCTTTTGGTCTGCCCATTCCTTCTTTGACAATCCCCCTGATGAGTGTACAATTAAAGTGTGAGTGTAAGGTCGGAGCAAGAACAGGCAGCGACTGAACAGAGTCTGAGATTGAGGCTCCAGAGGGAAAAGAAAATGGGTGCTAGGAGTGATGGAGAGAGAACACTGAGCTTTAAGCAGGAGGCAGCATTGGCAGAGATACAATACAGAATGGGATATAGACATTGTCTTTATGGATCATTGATTTCATTTGAATGCATCTTTCTTTACTTGCTCAAAATGAGCTTCACCCATCACAACACACCTTGGAAAACACACACTATTAGCCGCCTGGATGGTACTGCTGAAAAGCTTAATTTAATACAAACAACTTCCTAAGGGATATACCTGCCACTCCAAAATAACTTATCAGTAAGTTTTTTTTTTTTTTTCATTTTTGTTTTACTTTAATTTGTCAGTCTGCTGAGCTGATGCATTCCAGTTTTAAAGAGGTGTCCTGCTCCAAGCTGTTATTCTCCCACCCAACTTCATTTTCTACATTGAGACCCTCAATCATGTGTTCTCCCTCTTCATCTCATGTTCCTCTGGTACTCCTTTCCAATATTCGGCTTCCCACTCTTTAATGTCTTGCCATACATCTCTTCACTTTTTCATTTCCTCTCCCCACTACTCCATTTCCACCGTGCCTTTTAACTCCCCCAATGCTTCTTCCTACACGTTTTATAACTTCTATATTCAAACACTTCTGCGCCAACACTGTAGTGTTTGAATTTGTTCTCGTATTTGTATTTTATTTTCCATTATGGTGTAATTGTATTAATTCCATTGATGTTTATCCAAATTTGGCATGAAAGTGTCTTTTAAACACCTCCTGTGGCTGTATTTATTTAAATCAGATTTATTTAAATCAATTTATTTTGCTCTTCCTCCAACAGTAATTTGCCATATGTTCTTTTCCTGCTTTATATCTTAAACATTGAGCGATGTTGAGCTCACTGTGGGCCATATCCACCTCAATCATACTGGTTTCCGTCCAGCATTCCTTGTTCATGCTTCCTCTGACATTGTGCTGCATATTAGTCCTCTAAGGATCACAAATTACTTTACAATTGTTTAAATTGACACAGCAGTATGATTAAAGGTCTGAGGATATTAATGGCTGTTATTTAATAATTTATCATTTTGATCATTCCTCTATGATCATCCACATGTGCAGCTACACGTGTCTTCCAATGAGTCCTGCTGTGATCAAACAGAAAATGTGCAGTCAAGTAGAAGAAGATTACTGTATTCCAGTTGACTTATTTCAATTTTTATAGCAAATGTACATTCTGCCGTGTGCTCTTCTTGCTTAGTTTTGTCTTACACCTGTACAGCAGAAAAATAATACCCATGTGGATTGATCATCCTACTATGCTTTCAGTATCTTCCTTTCACATTTTTGGCCTCTTCACTATCTATCTCCACCACCTGCAGTGGACTGACGATTCGCACCGTAACTCATAAACTCCCCAATAAATGGTGTATGCTCTCTCATTGATATGCCACATCCTATTTCTCTTTGCCTGTCTTGCAAACAGTGTAAGACGACTGGGGCCGTTTGTACGAAACTCACAAGAACACGCAAATGATCTGCAGTGGTGCTGGAGCTCACAGCCAGAGGAGTTCGTAAATGCAAGCTTGCAGTTGGCCAGTACTTTAATGTGACGATATGTCTCCTGAAATTAGTCACTGCAGCCATTAACATCTGCATTGTCGTAATCACAGACATGACTCAAGCTACATCACACTGCTTTACTCATTTAGTAGAAATATATTGACCTGAGACCAATTGTGTTGCCTATTCCAAAAATCAGAAGGCATGAGCTGATGTGAGAGATGCAAGGTATTAAACCTTGGAAAAAACATTTTCAAAAAAGCTCCCAAGGCTTGTGCTATTCCAGTAAACACCATGACCGAGGGCTTTTGCTTTCACTTCCAGCTCCCTGACCTCAACTTTCCATCTCTCCAAGCAACTTAAATTTTAATATGCGATAATTTGCTTTGCAAACTCTTACAAAATCAATGTAAATCTTGGATGTAAAAGTGCACCGTTGTCTTTCTAGCAGAATGTTCTGCCTTGGGGATTTATATCCTGAGGGGCCTGGCTACGTGTATTGGTTTGCATTAAACCGCACGGTAAATGGAAGGACACCGCCTTGCAAGCTAATTGTAAAAGCAGAAGCTCCTCCTCTGCTTTTACACAGAGGACATCGAGCCACAGACAGTAACCAATACTACTTAAAACTTACAACTTTTTGCTTTTTTAAATGCATTTCTGCATTGCACATTGGAGCATGTGTTGGCTGAAATTCAAGTAGCAACTGCAGTGATTAATGACCCCTGCCCATCTACTACAGGTAAAGGTGTTTTATTTTGTCCACCCGCATTTATGTCATATGTAGGCAAAAGTCTACAATTAAAATGATTAAGAACAACAGCCAGGTCTCCAGTCTGTCCGAAGAGCTGGGGAAGGAAACAGCTATTTCAGGGGACTAAACTTAAAAAGAGTCAATTGGTCTAGGTTTCAGTAAGAAATATCAAACTAAATTGGAATTGAATACCGTGTTGGAATGGAATTTGATATTTAAAAAGCCATGTAAGTGAGACTTACAACCTGAAAAGCTATTTGTTAAGTTTCCAGAAGTCAGAATCTGAGAGTACTACCAGACATTTAATCTGGTAGACGTTCTGGTGGTGAACTTTACAGCTTCAGTATACCGACAAGGAGCTGGGTCTTAGCGAACATGACCTATTGGGAAAAAATTGCTCTGTTTATCACTGGAACCACAACTGTGGATTAAAGGACCTGGGATCAGAAGAGATCATTTAAACACCGCAGCTGGTTGCTGCCTCTACAGACTGTAAACAAATTTTCTGATGAATAAAAAGCGAAACCACCAAACACACGCCTGTTTAGCCTGTCAAATGTCAAGGACAAAAAAATATACGTTTTAATTGCTCTGACCGAGACATGGCTGGGATCGTTGTTCCGAATATCTAAAGTTTTTTCTGCTTGCTTGGAAGGACATGAGGCAGAGATGGACTGAAGCACGAGCCTTCATCGTGGTTCTGCTCCTGGGCAACAGGTCAGACCCCTGGTCTAGAGGGCTGTAAACATATGGCCTGGGCATTTAGTGCTTTAACAAAGAGATGGATAAACACCATGGAGATGGTCTGCTGACTGAAAAAGGACCAATCGAAAACCAGTGCATCACAATTAAACTGAAAAATCATTAAACAATCTAGTTCAACTTGATTCACTTACCCACTGTAAGAGCTCTTTGACAAAGCTCCGCTCTGCTGTATACTAGAGGCATCAGGCGAGAGCACTGGAACGCCAGCTCATGCCCCCAACATGAACACTTGTATGAATTTCGAGTTCCCTCAATGTTTTTCTCATTAAAGTTCAAGCTCAGTTATTCTCTCACTGAAGAGTAAAGATTTTTGGTAAGGGCAAGATTTTTTTTCTTCTTTCAAGTATCTTTCAAGCAAACTGCCTTTCTGAATATTCTTTTCACACATTCTCATTTGCAGTATTCAACACCCTGGCAAAATCATGTAAGGGGAGTCAAGTGTGATGTTTTCAATTTGAGGCTGGTTTGTGAAAACACGCTGCAGGGGGGCTCCCGTTCCCACGACTGCTGCAAGAGAGAGGTTGCAGTCTTGCATAGCCATGCATGCCTCCAAGCCTTCCAAGGATCACTCGGCCCTTTCTGTGGGAACTTCGGGGTCCAACCTCTCCCACAGATAGCACACGAGCTACCCTTGACACTGGCTTACACATATAGACGCACACACACACTGCGTATATCGCACATGCATGCATGCGACTGACAGAGACACAACCTCAAAGGGGAACCGTTGCTATTACTTACGATCCTCAACCACCCTGATTAAAACGTGACAGCTTGCTTATTGCTTTCCTCCTCTTTTTTCCATGCTGTCAGCCATTGATTTCCCTGGCCTGATCTAATCCTGGGTTCACATAAATGAGCATTATTAGAGAGGGAGATGCCGCCGGAGAGAGAGCCAGTGTTACAGACACACAAGGCTTAAAATCTGCAGGTTCAAAGTTGGATCAGCGGCCAGTTGAGAGAAAGAGATGCACAAAAACCCTGAGTCAACCACAGGCTTTTATTTCATTGATGTTTTCCAGACCTCCTGGTCTCCCGTAAACTCCATTTGATAATCAAATCTGTACTTTCTCAAGCCATCGACCTCCTTCCCAATTTTCTCTCTCCGTTGCTATTTTTCTCTCCCCTTCCTGCTCTCCCTGTCGGGGTGCAGGTCGCTCGGCAGTGGCGAAACCACCGGGGTGGCAAGGGGTGGCAGCTGCCACCCTAAAAAAATTGCTTGCCACCCCACTTGCCACCCAGGTTGTCAGAAGTGTCTCCTATAATATACTATACATTTATATAATGGTATTATATTTTTGCTACTTAAGCTGTTGATCTCTTTGGTAACTTGTTCTAAAATCTTTAAGTTCCCCCTCCCCTGTAAAATGGTTGAGTCCAAGAGTCCGCTTTGCTCGTCACCGTGGTTGCCCATCTCCCGCAACTAACTGGAGACAAGCCTACTGTAGGCTTCCAGTGATGAAAGAAGGTACAGTACTGCTGAATCGTGAATCAAGAAAATGTGATGGGTGGTCATATGTGATAGACAGTTCCGTTGTAATTTCAATCGTTTATTTAATTGCTAGCTTGCAAAAGTCGGTAGCATACAGTAGCTAGCTCGCTATACAGCTTGGTTGCGCTAGCTAGCCTTGAAGTTACCACTGTTAGCTTAGCTAACCGTCTTACTAACGTCTTTAGTACAGTAAGGTGGACTGACAGAAAATGTTATAGCAGTTTTTTCTCAGTTTTTATTTTCATTACGTATGTAACTTAACTGTTAAGCTATTCCATTGCTCTTGTCTGTTTTCACTATCTGGATTTGTATAAATAAATATATATAGACACCAGGCATGTGTGTGTGTGTGTGTGTGTGATATGCCACCCTTGGATTTCAACATGCCACCCTTGCATTTCAACTTGCCACCCTTCTGCCACCCCATGTAAAATTTTCTAGAATCGCCACTGTCGCTCGGATCTGAAATTGCAGTATCTATCACTTTGGAATGAAGCTCTCGCAAAGCTCTCGCTGTAAGGAGCACTAGGTCTCTTTCTGCCTTTATGGAAACTTGATTGAAGAGAGTTGAAAGGACCCGTCTGCCTGCTTGGGGAAAGAAGACCAAAGGAGCTTCAGCGTGCCACTCACCATCTGGAGAAACTCACACCAAACTAGTTTTGATGTCAGTGTGGCTTTGCTTCCATCTACTGGGCGGTGTGGCAACTGCCGGGAGACGGAGGGTGTGAGTGGGAAAATGGTGTCTCGGAGTCAGTGAGAGTTTATTTCAAATCAGTCCAAGGATCATTGTAGTGAGTTGCTAACTTCTGACAATTATTGTAGAGTTCTGTAAACAACAACAACTTTCATTCTTCATCTCGCTCTGCTCAGAGATCCTTCCACAAACCCAACACTGTCCCATCAATGCATAACTGGAAGTTGTACAGATATTTCATGCATTTCCTATGCATGTTGAAGGTGTAAAGGATGCATTAAAGATTGTGAACTAAAGGTTGGAAATTTGAGTTGGTTAATATCCAACAATACGGACAAGGATTTCTCATCGTCTAAATATCTGAATTGATTCACATATTACAAAATTTGGTTTGATAATTTAATTGTTTTGTATTTCTATTTCCCATATGGTTCCTACTTTTTTATGAGCCCATAGTATAACCCTGCCCCAGCCCACAGTGCAGATACCATAACGGTTAACTATGACCAGACAGATACATTTGGGAATAAATAATCTCACACAAAATGTGGCTGTTTGCAAGCTGATAGTGCAGTATGAAACGTAATAGAGGAGGGATTACCTAAATGCATCTGTATATATGAAATAATTTAAAACTGGCAGTCAAGTTGACTGACTTTAGACAAGGTCAATGACTGAAATCCTGATAACTACAGCAGATCAAAGTGTGATGGAGCCTTTGGTCTTTGTGTTTGAAATGTAATTAGCTGCAATCATCTTTACATATAACGGGTTCTCTTCTGCAACAATGTGAAGCATTTGATCTTCAGACAAATGGTAATATGGCCAGAAACTTGCATATTAAAAACTAGCAGCATACTCTTGTGCCTCCTGTACAGGTAATATAGAGAGCTATTGCCCTTTCAGTCTAAATTTTGACCTTGAAAAATGGGCTTTGATTTATTGGCCTTGGTTTATGATTACTGTCAAGAGAAATATCAAGCTTTCAGTAGTAACAAAAAATTAAGAGAGATTAAGAGAATGATTTTTTTGCTGAAATAATTAAATAGTCAAATAAATGTCCTGTAGCACACACCCACACACATGCTGTGTCCCTGTTAACTGTTCTTGCAATCATCATTTTTGAGATGACATAGAAGACAATTTGCCAAAAATAATAAAAAATTATTCTGGCAATTGAGGTCCTCTTACAGTATGCAGGACAACATAGTCTGAAGGTCGTTCCTCAAATAGTGAAATGCAATCTTTTGGTTGCGTTTATACACAAATGGTCCGGGGATTATTTTTTGTGTCTCTCGGAGTAACTTTTTTTCTGAACCAAGTCTGTCAGCTTAATACCTATCTAATGAATCTTTGAGTTACAACAAAGATAACTGGAACTTTGATGGGGAAGATTATGACAATCAACGGTTGTTAGCGCTTGTGCTGCTACATGGCTTGTAAATAAAACGCTTTAGCTGGGAAATGAATTCGCTGCACATTTGCTCTCATTACGATGAGGGAAAATTGTTAAGTGCGGCGTGGCTGCCTGTGGGCCAAAGCACGATGAGTACTTTCACATGGGTTTTCTGGTTGGCAGCAGCTGTCTTCTGCCAATTAGATGCACTGTGTTTGTGTGTGTGTGTGTGTGTGTGTGTGTGTGTGTGTGTGTGTGTGTGTGTGTGTGTGTGTGTGTGTGTGTGTGTGTGTGTGTGTGTGTGTGTGTGTGTGTGTGTGTGTGTACACGTGTACGTGCATCATCTCTAAACAAATACATCCCATTCCTCCTTACCCCCCGGGCACATGCTGCCTGAGTCTTGGCAACCCTCCTGACAGTGTTCATACACAAACACACACTATCCTCACACTCATATGTGATCCCCCTCAACCTCCCCATACCCATGTTTCTGCCCCCACTAGGACCTGAGTTGCTGTATTGTAGACAAACACACACAAAATCTCTCATCAATTCAGATCTAATGCTGTCAAAATATGGTACAAGCTGTGGGGGAAAAGACAGGCAGAAGGGATATTAGGCAGAGATGCGACAGTGTTATGTTGTACATAGTGTGATATTTCATGTCTGTACATCAACATGTCTGTTACACGTGAATAATTTACAACAGATACAGTATGAGTATCCCCTTGGTGTCAGACATCACTCCTGTCCTGGTGCATTGGATGAGACGGGTAAAATGAATGTTTCGCTTTCGCTCTGGAAGGTGCTTGTTAAAGCCGGAACAGCATGGAGTGATGTCTGGTCTCAGTATTTCCTTTTACACAGGGCTCAAAACACTCCAAGTCCATTTCCTAAAAATGTAGGTTAAGTCAGCAGTGGTGTTTTACCTGCTATTGTAAAAGAAGAACTTTGTTTCACTCAACTCTGAGTGGTGAGAAAATGAGTTTAAAATGTGTGGTCAGTAAAGTGCTGAGAGCACTCTGCAGGCACTTATCCCATGGCCCGGGTGCCAAACTATCGTGTATTTAGTCCACTTTGTTGTAATATGAAACACGTTCTGGCAGTTAAACCGACTGGTCTAGATGAATGTACATTTCCAGTAGAGTAAAAGAATGTGGAAGAACATGACTTTTAAATTATTTACTCATCATTTGAAAACATATTGCAGTCTCCTGCCTGTATAAGAATATGCTTCACTGACCTCCGCCATGGTTGAATGTCTATGTTCTTCTGGAGAAACAGAAGCTTGCTTATAAATTAAGTTTGCATCCCTGTGTAACACAAATTTTAACCAAATTACCAAATAATCCGCAAATGAATTTCCATCCACCACTGTTCTGTGAATATTGTGAAAAAAGAGAGTCGTATGTTAACCAATTTTCCCCTACATGACATGCAATGTGTCAGATATGTTTAAAGTCTAATGTGCAATAGCAAAAAAATGAACATGAAATGCAACTAAAAGTTATAGAAGCTTTCTCACCGCACAATCATAAGCTAATCAAATAATTAATGTACCCAAATGAATGGTCTAGCCCTTCAAAAGGTGCTTTGTGCCACATTTAAATACCAATAAATCATAACCTCATTAAGAGACATTAGTATAATCACGGTGATTAGTGTGCTTTCTAGAAACAAACAGATGGGTTATCTTTGTTTATGTACATCAGTCGGCCTTTACGCCGCATTTTAAAGTTGATGACACCAGGTCTGATTTTACAGGAATTCTCTGTTGGATTACTCCATGGCTACGAGGGAAATTGTTTCATTAAAAAGACATACTTTTTAATATGCAACTTTATTGCACTTCCACTATTCCTACAAGAAAGCCTCAACTTCAGGTTTTCCCACTTTACTGATTGGCTGCATGTTCGCTATCGTCCAAGACTGCTGAATATGCTTCTTGGTCCTCTTCCTTAAAGGGGTATAGCAGCATTTCCTGTCTATCGTTATTTACGAGGAGATGATGAATTGCAGTGAAGTGGCACTGTAGTGTCTGTAATATTTTTCTCGTTCTTGTTTACTCAGAAAAAGACATTTGATGCCAAACAGACTACATTTTTAACCTACAAACAGAAATAATGGATGGATGGATAAGAGTGCTCTGAGATCCCCAAGCCAGACTGCCGTCCTACTCCCACAGTGTACCAGGAATCGAGCCAAACTCAAACAAGCAAACATGTGCACACTAGTAGGCACTAATGAAGGTTGTGTGCCAGTTTTGACAGCTGTGTTTGGGCGAAACTGAAAACAACGTGTGACAACATCATTCCACCTAAAAGAAATCTGGGTGGTTGCAGTACAACCACCGACTATCGCCGCCACAAGACAGAGACACCTGAAAACGACAGCAGTCTGTTGGAAGGTCATAGCCTGTGCACTACATATCCATTTGAGCTTTTTGGCATGGCGATCCGCTATGATAATGGCTGCCCGGAAGGGGAACTTTCTGCATGGATGGAGCTGTTTTAATCTCAGAGTGGCCGACCTCTGTGACCTTGTCAGGAGGTGTCCTAGGTCTGGGTGAGTGACGAGACTCTCTACAGGCATGGCACATAGCGAGGAGCACGACTCGCCTCTGATGCCGTGGAGAGCGGTGGGAAGAGAAAGATGAGACGGAGAGCGAGCGGAGCTCACTCCACAGGCTCAGATTCAACGGAAGAAGAAGTAGCTGCAGAGAGATGAGGCATAAAGTCGGGACTGTACATTAGAAATAAGATATAAAGCAGCCCAACAGACAAAGTGTTGAATGATGGCCAAAAGAAGTTATTGGTATGCCACTGATGTTTTTTACTGGCCAGCTACACACAGCATGCCATCCAATTTCCACTGACACCCCACCTCACCAGCAGGTGCTGTTCAAAAACTGACTGAAGACAAAAATGGGAGATGGGAATATAGAACGCAGGGCACCCAAACTGCTAACCGCGCCGGCAACAATCACAAGTGGTCGTTTTAAACCTGTTTAGAACTTATTAAGCACACAAATGGAGAGAGGAGCGGCAGAATATGCTGCAGGTCGGGTTTGAAAAGTTTCTGTGGACATTTACGCCTTGATTCTGCGTTGACTCCAGCTGTTAAAAACCACGAGGAAGTGAGCTACCAACTTTTCAGAACTTCTCTTTCAAGCCAGTAGGGGGGGAGAACATTTGATACATACAAAGGTTTTTTGGTATAATATTCCTTTTGTCGCAGCATAGTGAAGCAAGTAGGAAGCAAAGTCAAAGAGAAGAGACCTAAGAGTGGAGCTGCTTTTTTTACATATATTTGAGAGCAAAAAAGAAGAGAAGAAGATATATGAACAGCAGAATATTGAGAGTACTACTTGAGATTGCCTACACTATGACACACACCACTTTATAGTGGACAGCCTTGGTTCAGTTAATCGGTGTGCGCCCGGGTTTGACGGACGGCTTCCATACCAGCACCAAATGAGCCACACCAACCAGGCAAATGGATCTGAGTTTACTTTAATCTAATCAAAATGTTTGGTGGATGGATCAAGAGAAGAGTAGAGAGACGCCTGTTGGTTCCCTTCAACCATTCAAACCTCTCTGAGCGACTGGTTCCTGTGTTGGCCGTGTGCCGACAGTGCATGCGGTTGGGTTCTGTGTGTTGTCACTGCCTCCCACCTGTGTCTATGCTGGCAGGTAGGCTTTGGCGTACAGTGAGAGACACTTTTGCCTCTCCATGGGTCCATCTTTCACACTTTGAAACTGCCTGCCTCGGTTGAGCGACGTGCTTAATCTAACTGAGCAGACTGACCAGAATGACTCAAGTTGTTTAGGCCCTGGCAGCATGGACAGAATATTTAGCAGTTTAAAGACGCACAGCATCTTTAAACCTTCCCCAATTAGCATGCGTAGGAGAGAAAAAAAGCATGACAATACACCATGTAACTTTCATCACTTCAGAGCCTGTTCGATGAGACAGGCCTGAATAAATGGGTGGCCCTGTTCTGAACTCATGTAGAAATCTGAGAAGCACAGCACATGCAGTTCCCCTCTTACTAAGGATGATAGTGATTTTGGATTTACTGATTGCCTTTCTGATAAACATAATAATTTGCTATATCTCCACAATTACTGCTGATTGCTGAAAACTGAAAGCAATCAATTTATGATATTTTCCATCTCAGGGTTTTTCTTAACACATGCTCACAATTGACTTGAGACAATTAACAGAAAATCCATTTCACCCATATCAATAATGCAGCAGTTCTAGCAATTTAATACGATAATGCCTATAATGTTGAGATAATTACATGCCGTGCTGTCCTTCACAATTGCGAGGCATGTACATTTCCCTTGCATTGAGGAATAATTACATGAAGAATGAGCAAATGGTAATGAGTTCATAGACATCGAGTCACAACTGCCGCTGAATGTTAATCTGATGCCGGTGTCTAACTTCTCTGACACATTCACAGGTGCCTGAGCCACGTGTCTGCAGAAAAAGAACAAGAGTAGGCAGTCGACTGCATGCAGCTTTTATCTGCTTTTTGAAAGTGACTAATCTTGTTAGGGAGGGCTGGGAAAACATTCCTTGAACTGCCACTGGTGTTGCCAGTGTATTCTCTGATGAAGACTTCATTTAAATATGAGATTGAAAGATTATGATGTTACTCATTGTTCAACCTAATTACACTTTCCAGGTTCAAGGGCACACGTATCCAATGTGTGAGGGGTTGAAGGTAAGTTTACAACATGGTTAATTGCAGGGTTAACACAATTAGATACCTCATTCACACGTGTGGACAATTAGGTCTGTAGAAGAAATATGGGGTTTCAGGTTGTTGATCATAGAGAAAATATAAATGCTGTCTCAGTGCCAAAGACAATCTAATCACAGCTCGACATGTGACAAATCATACATCCAACGAAACCAGTTAATAATGTAGTTAAACCAATAAACTATGTGCATTAATTAACTATGTCCTCATATGGATGTATGATATACTTCATCCACAAGATAATATTAATATTGACTAATATTGAACCAAGAACAATAAGCCTATAGTTTTTTTTAGTGTGTGTGTGTGTGTGTGTGTGTGTGTGTGTGTGTGTGTGTGTGTGTGTGTGTGTGTGTGTGTGTGTGTGTGTGTGTGTGTGTGTGTGTGTGTGTGTGTGTGTGTGGCACGATAGACCTTTCTCACAGCAGACATTTTGGCGTGTCAAGGCAGGAAAAGGCACAGGTTTTAATTATAGCGTCAACAACGACAGGTGAGCTATAATTCTAGGGTTCTGGTATTGTGCATTCTGGCTCACTGGCATGGCTTCCTGGGACACTTGATGGAACTGAGCCATTGTGAAATAAATGTGCAAGTCAAAATGTTTGCCGTGGAAAAGGTCATGTCTTTGCTGAACTGAATGCGTTTTTAGACTAATGGTTTCCCGGCGCTAGCTTGCATGCAGCACCAACGCAAAGGTTCTACCAGGGACACATGAATGATTTTGGTGGGTGTGTTTTGATCTTTGCTTACTTGACAGGCAAGGTGACCAATCACAGCAACCTTTATGCATTTGCAATCATTTATCATGTTTAGGAAAAAAAGATTACACATATGCCACCCAACGTTCAGACCACCTTTTCTAACTTGAACAACACATTTGTCTTCTGTCTTTTGTCCTTCCAACTCTGTGTCCTTTTCTTCAGGTACATTGGAGGTACTACAATGTACTTTATGTACTTTGAATGTTAAAGATTGCAAAAATGAGACCCTCTGTCTCGTCTCCCTGAGTACTCCATTCATCCTCCATCCAGCCCACCCACCTTTCATTGATTTGATAACGCCATCACACCCCGCTTTCCAGAGGAAATTATTCAGTAATTGCTTGAATCACTTGAGGATCACCACAATACCAGACACTCATGTCACACATGTTTTAAAATGCAAATATAAAAGACAGTTATTGCCGTTGTAATATACAGATCCATCTGTAACCAAACAAACTGATGGAGGCCATCCATCAGCACAAAACTCATACATAACCAGTGGATAAGTATAGGCACTGCCAATTTCCTTTAACAACACTTGCCTTCATGTATATGCAAACATGTGGCACGGTTCCATATCTGTGCATCATGAATTGCACGTCACTAATGAGCAACAGCAGGAACACCCCACTCTGCAATCGTTGTTCTGTGCTCTGCTTCCAAATTCCATTCGTTCTGCTCAAGGTTAATTGTTTTCTAGGGCATACACAAATGGCTTGTAAGTAGCATGTTCATGCAGCTGTTGGCACATGTTTATGTCTTTCTGTGTGTGTGTGTGTGTGTGTGTGTGTGTGTGTATATTTGTGTGCATGTATACCACTGTCAAACCACATCAGCATCCCAATTAATGTCAAATCGTAAATAAAATAGGTGAGCATATGTTTACCCACCTCTTGTGAATATACGCACCTCTTGTGACACACACACACACACACACACACACACAAATGCATTCTTTAACCCTAGAACACTATAACGTCGGGTGATTTTCACCCGAGCGATTATAATTACGTTATTTTCATTGTGTTGCTTTTTTCTGAGTTGCGTGGGTCCTTGTGTAGCTTCCTGCTTCTCACTGACGTTACTGAAAGTGGGCGTGTCTCTCTGCTCCGATCCCTGTTTTTTCAACAGGCAGGTGTTCGGGTGATTTTCACCCGACGTTAGTGTTAGAGGGTTAAAAAAATTTCGGATGGGTTTTTACATTGACATATGACTTTTCCTTCACAGGACAAGGCTCACATCTCACAGGAACATGTGGACCAAATAACAACTTCATAGCTCCATTATTTATGTTTTTAATCGTGTTTTATTGACGATTTCCTAATTTTTCATCCGATTTTGAGCCTTTTTTCATGGTCCCACCATGATATCTGTTTTTCATTTTATGAGAAATTATATAGGTTAAAATAATAGAAGAGGACTTCAATTTACCTTGTATGGTTGTATTTTAACATATTTTGATCAGAAGTATTTTTTATCAGGTATTTTATTTCGGGTGAAAATCACCCGACGTTAGTGTTAGTGCGACTATTTTTAACGTTAGTGTTCTTGGGTTAAGTATGCTCAGCTGTGTTTTCACATGAATAAACAATCAGTCCATGTCAATCAGTCAAACAGAAACGTACGAAGAAGAAGCACGTGTTAATATCAGAAGTGACGAGGCCAGTGTGAAGCCAATGTTGAGGATCCAGGTCAGGGAGTTAATATTGAGGTGGCAGTTGCATGAATAGTATTTCTATTTGTACATGCACCAAGCAAAGTTTGGTCATGTTTAAAATGATGTTTGTGCCACCTAGAAAACCTTCTCTAAATTCCTTAATTTAAACTTCTTGGGAAACTGTACTGTAATCTAAAACAACTTTTTTTTTAATGCTTTATAAAACTGTTGCAGAAATTGATAATTGTTATGATCTGACTGTGTAAGGTTTGGTTGGTTTGGGCACACAAATGTCTTGGTTATGTTGAGTTAAAGGTTGTGGTTTGTGTTGAAGACACTAATCATTAAGACTAGGGGAGGATTGGATAACCTCTCCTATGTGTCTTCTTTACTTGCATGGAAGAACTATCTTTAGGTAGTTTAGATATCTCTGTGGACTCTGAGTTGTGACTTTTGACAAAAATGATTAATACCAGATCAATCTGATATAGAATAAAAGGCTGTTCCGGACATTGTACCAGTTGAATAACACCATCTTATTCCCAATGTTTCTTGCAACTGCATCAAAAATAACAAAGAATACATAACCGTTTTCCTTGTATGCAGGAGTGTCAGAAGTGAAATATAGATGCAGCATTTATTCCAGCAGCACTCATGTTTATATTCAACCACCTTAGTGTCACTGGATTGTCTGGAAACACTCTCCAATGCACAGATGAAAAGCTGCTATTACTAGAGTAAAAATGGTCCATACATGTAGGTGTGATGCAGCCGGAGGGCAACAGTACGGTATGAGAGGAAAATCATGCTCAATAATCAAAATCACTGAAAGCTAACGGCCTCTCATGTGAGAAAATGTTTATTGCAGCTATAAATTATAGAAAAGGTTTGATTCCCCAGTGAGAGTTAGTAGCCTTTTGGCGTTGACGCCGTCAAGAGGAAATGAAAAAGTTGACGGTGCTCCCGGATTAAACAGCGTTATAAATACTGTATAGGGAATATTTATTTCATCAGGAAGCCTGCATCTCCCCAGAAGAACAAGACAAAATGTGATGAAAACCCAGAATGTGCTGAACAAGGCGGAGAGCGCCGTGTAAATCAGCTCTGTACTTCACGTTCAATATTACATTTTCAAATCGCATTCGTTCTGTTTGAGGTTAATCGCATCCAGGGCAGATACAACTGGTTCTGTAACGGCGTGTATACTTAGGTAGTTGGTGTTTGTTTGTGGGTGTGTATGCCTGTCACACCAAATCAGTGTCACAATTAATGTCAAGTTGTAACTAAAACTGACACCGGGGTGTGTGTTCTTCTCCTATTAATACACACACGTGGAGCTATGAAGGCAGTGTACCATCGGCGGGGTTGCCTGGAGCAATTATTAAAGTTGTTGTGGCCCAGGACTGACTTTGCACAGAGATGGAGCTCCTGTTTGGGGACTTAATCGACAGGTCCACTCTATATTATTTTTACTGCTGGTTACCGCGGTCAAACAAATAAATACACGCAGGCAAACCACACACACACACACACACATGCCCAGACCGCCAAGCCAGACCTGACAGCCGCCTACCCTCTGGTCCCCCGCCGGGTCAGACTCGTTAACTGTTTTCCACAGCCATTTACAGCCACTTAGTGCCGGAAACAATTCCCTCACTCACTCCCTCCGCTTCGCCTGTACCTCACTCTATCACCGGCTCGTTCCCTCGCTTGCTCTCTCTACCACTCTTCATTTGTTTTATGACAGACTCACTGGGTTCTGGCCATTTAGCAAAAACTATTAGGGCCCATTGTCTTGCGGGAGCAATGGCCAGGCAAACCAGCACACAGCCTATTTGGAGTACAGAGAATTCATCACAATCTTAAGGGAAGTGAGCTGTTGAAGCCATTTGTTTTTCTCTCACGCTGTTCAATGCACGCAGTTCAACAACACTGCTCCACGGAGGCAGAGATAAAGCAGGGAATTGTCAGCCCGTTTGACTCACACAATCATAAATATACAACTGCCACACTCCCAGAACGTGTTATCAATCACATTTAAGCCACAAGAGTATTATAAGCAATTATTCCTGAATTGCTTCACGATGCGCAGGTCATGGAGGAACGAATTAGCATAATATGTGTGCGTGGCTATCAAAGCTAGGCACTATTTTTTCCCCCAATGCCAGCCGCAACATCTGGCACGCAGACACTTAAATTGATTTGATCACGCCAATCAGTCACACAGGCAGTCAGTTAGTCGTTTACACAGATTAATTGCTGTGAAGCCAGACAGAAATCAGGTCAGCGAAGTGCCGAGCTAGCAAGTCTTTAAAGACGGGAAAAAGACAGGAAAGCGCCCTGAACACACTGAATAGAGAACACAGAGGAGTCAGGCAGAAAGTCCACGTGATGATAAAAGCAAGCAGTCATTTTCTTAATTCAGTCATCAAGACATCCGTTTAATCAACTGAATTTGATTTAATTTGGCAAATGGAGGAATTAAAACTTAAATATGGCCAAATGCTGAATAAAAGTGGAGCTGACAGGGCCGTTTGTCTTGGTTTTGATTACAGGATGCTCAATTACTTTTCATTATTTGTTCTCTAATTTGATGAAATGAGCTCTAAACTTGGGCATGGAAACCTTTTTGTTTGTGTTATCTAGAAAACAGAGAGACTTTTACTGTAGATTGTGTGCAAGATTTGGAACAGCTGAACACATTAAAGAGTGATGATTTGTCATATATTGACTTTATGTCAAGAAGTTTGTTGAAATCTATGCGGCCACCTGATAAATCATTATATTATTATATACAGAGCTATCACAATTTTTCATTACTATCCTGTTCCAAAGTCAGACAACTCACTGGGATTGGGTGACTACAAAACATTGAAAGAGATAATATTTGGCATCAAGGCTCTGACCCCAAGTGCAGCGCAGCAACATTCCCCCAAAACTTGCACCAAATACAGACCCTGACACCGGTTATTATGCAAAATCTAGCATGTAGGCCAAACACCAACTATCAGATTGCATTCCCCAATACCCATCACCTACAATCATCAGGGGAACGTGTGTCATAAAAGTTGCAGGTTCAGGTCATGCAGGAGGCTAAAATAACCGAAACACAATATGTGCTCAGTTTGAGACACATCAGTTATTCAGCAGATAAGAAATCAAGTTAAACATATTTAATCGCCAAGTAAGTCATGACTTAAATAATTCATGGCTTGGAGCAGACAGTTTTATATCATAAAATGTTACGTAACATTGATAAGCAGCAGATGACCATCAGTACATCAATAAAAAATGGAAGGTTGGTAATGAGTGTGGCTGAGAGGAAACCATAAAGCAGCAAAAGCTCGGCAGTTCATATTTTTTTAAGTACTTTTTATATGAACAGTAAAAACAGCTGTCATGTAGACCAGTTGCTTGTGAGTTGAGCTAATTTTAAAGTGTGTGAAGAAAATGTGAATGTGACAAAGCCCGGCTGAGAAGCCAATACTGCAGCCAAATAATTAAGAGACGGTGAAATATAATCTGTGTGCAAGATAATTACATGTTAGATTTACGTCCTTGCAGCAATATACAACTGTACTCTTGGCTACAGCTTGTGGTCCCATCAGAAAACAGTCCAATAAAAACAACCGAGGAGGATATGAGTCCAAACCAAGCCCAAAACAATGAAAATACTTCAACATGACATCACCGACAAACGTGAACGCATCATGATTCACAAGCAAAACAACCATCCAAAAGAAACCTGAGCAGAGAAAAAGTCAGTTGAGTCACTACTCAAAACCAAGAGGCCTTTTTCATGTCAGATATTTTGACATGTGAGAAAAGCGACAAGCGTATACAGCACAGTTACTAAGAGCGGCGCAGCATAGCTTTACCAGCTTAATTCGCAGTCTGCACGCAAGCACAGCTCTCTAAGGCAGTTAAATGGAATTCGTTTTCGGTAGGCGTGCCTAATAAACTGGCAGCTGAATGTAAACACAACACGGGGGTAAATAATCTCAAAAGAGCACAAAGCAAAAGCCAAACGGGACAAAAACAAACAGCTAATTAGCAGAGCAGCAGCTCTTACCTTCCTGTTATTTTCAAGCCAACAACCAGCAACCGCAGGGAGCCAGGTCTAACTCACACATACACCTGCTAGGCAGCAAACACCTATACCTGGGGAGGATCCCTGTGCCCTCTTTGAAGGAACACAAACACACAGTAATTGAGCACACTGACAATGTCCAACGGGTTCAAGTTGGGTTTCTTGTTAACAACTGTTAACACCACCTCAATCTGGCCATTAGGAGATTGTATACTTTATAGTTTGTCTTTTGTTTTATTTGATACAGCCTATGTTGAATTGTTCTCACCAAAACATTTGAAGGTCATTAAAGATCAATTATGTCAACTAGGTGTATGAATCAAACATGGGCTATTACATTATCCAGAGACATTATGAGTAATCTTTTTACGTGGCTGTTTTATGACATTCAAATTGAATCAAGCACACTATCGAGACAAGGAACAGACAGATTACAATAATGGAGAAAGACAGTTGGCAGCTTTCCCTCTCTTTGCAGAGCATGGTATGACTGGAAAAAGCAGGTTTGTTCTAAATGCAATTGCTGGAAAGTCTGTTCACTCCCATAACGACTGATTAATTCAAATATCCTGAATGCAGGTAAATATCACAGGCATCCCTGCTGTCTCTGTTGTATAATCCAGAAGAACTCTTCCTCAAAGAGGCACTCTTCAATCATTTAAACCGGGGTGTGCCTGTGTGATGCTGTATTGATTGCTTTTGTGTTTTTTTTTCCTGTAATTGTTGCTTACATAGCAAAGGTTGCATTGTAGGTTTCCTTCCAAAATGCTGCCCCCTGCAGCTGATAAGGATTCATCTGTACACCAGCTATGATTCATTCCCATAAGTACGCCAGCGGGGTGGTTGCTGCTGGAACGAAGCTCGATCCCAGGCCTGCTGTTGAATGGATAGTATGAATTATTAGATACTGGAAAATGTCTTAAACTCAAAAGGATGCTGATGAAGCTTTCCACGGGTTTTCCACAGGTCACAGAGAGCAGAACTTCCCGCTAGGCACAGCTTATACTTATGAAGCACAGTGGTGTGTGATCGATAGACAAGAGGAAGGTGAAAGACAGAACAGAGACGGAATAGAATAATGCAGCTGTGTTGTTTAGAGTACATGTGTGTGTGCTCGTGTATTTCCTAACTTCTGGTGTAGACCGAGCATGTGCACATGCATGCTCGTCACTCATTTTCATTGAGAGAGAAATTACATTTATGCAGTGTTTGTTATAATTAGCATATTTTTCATTTGTGGAGTAACTGTGCTCCTCAGGCAATTACATCAAGTTCTACATTCATTATGGGACTATCTTGCATTAATTTCAGGCAAAGGCGCAGTTTTAGAAGCTCTAAACTCGGGGGGGGGGGGGGGGGGGACGACAAGTGAGCTGTGATGTAACAGAAACGTGAACAAATGTGACGCAAGTGGGAACGGTGTCAGTGAAGCTCTGTTGTTGGGGAAGAAACAAAGGAAACTTAAACTGGGCCCATAATGTTAGCTCTGATGCTGCATGATTAATAAAACAAAATGCAATCATAAAAAATAAAAAAAATCAGAATTCACTTAATTCAATTTGAACAGGATCACTTAATCACTTCACCGATGGTGAACATCTCTAAATTAGAGTTTGAGATGAAGCCTCCTGATAATAATCATCTAACACACTGGTTCCCACTCTGTTTAGCGTTGGACAATTTAAAGATAAACGATGTCATGTAATGTATCCATCTCACGTTGTTTCATTGTCGAACCACTTTAGTGGGATTTTTATGATAGAATAGAATCTGTAAGCACAATGTCAGACACCACAGATCCTCTGGGTCCGTCCTGTCCTCTTTTCCTGATCACCTTTACGCCTGAGGTGTCATAACACAACATAACTGTTATTGTGTGGGGTGCATGCGTAGGGAAGAGGTTGGTCGAGGAGTGTGTGCTGAACCACGTGCAGCTCAACATCGCTGAGAAAAATGATTTATGTTTTTCATTCCAGATGCCAAGACTCAGAGACAGACAGGATGAGTAAAGGTTTGATTTTACTTGTGTTACAAAAACAGGCAAAAGTCCAAACTAGGCCAGATGGTTGATCTGCTGTCAAATGTATCTAAAAGGGGTCATGCTGAGGGGGAAAAAGGTCAGATAGGCTGGCAAGGACGCACAATAGGAGATCTGGCAAACGGTGAACGGGAAAGGGCTAGTACATGTACTGCAAGGCTGATGGGGAACGTGAGAAATATGTCTCTGTATCATCAGATATTGACTCACAGGTAGTTGAAGACTAATACACGGCAGTCCACCTCGACTAGCTCGACCCTCCTTTAAGCCGTTCTGGATGAACACAGGATCGGCTTTAGCTCTGGACCGACAGCACCGAGGTCCATCACCGAACACCACAGGAAATCCTTCCTCTCAGTGGCCCATCAGTCAGCACAAAATCTCCCACTGCTGGACATCGACAAGGATTACCATCACGGACTGTCATCATGAACCTGCAACGCAATCCAGGGCTATTGACCCCTTTCTGCTGTAACGTTTGACGACACCATCGACTTAAGTGTGAAGATATTACGTTTATTGATTATGAAAAGTATCGGAGAAGTGAGAAGCAGGTGGGGAACGGTTGCAGCAGGATGACGATTGCGATGTGGAGAAGGCTTTGGGAAGAATCTACCATGAATTCCGGGCTCCGGGAGAGAGAGCGGAGAGAGAGAAAGGGGGGAGGGGGGAGGGAGCATGGGGCGCGGAAAATGAGAAAAAACAGACATAAAAGCATTAACGATAGCTGTAACAAAGAGACAAAAATGCACTTTTTCATACTTTTTGGGGGGATTGCTCATCATGTATTACATTGTGATCAGTAACCCTGCACTTGTATTCAAGCACTGCAACATAATTGGTCTTTTGCACCTCGCTTTTTTCAATGTATATAATCGTATATATAACCATTTCTACTTTTTTCTTTTTTTTGTTTATTCTAACTGTGCTTTATGGGTCTGTCTGTATTTTAATGAGATGAGATCATAGCCACCGCTGCACTACATTGCAGCTTACGACTTCCATAAATCAGGGCACACTGGGAAAGGCTGCCCTCAAACATTTGGGACATTTCCGTCCGCTTTAAATTCACAGACATTCAAAATGTTTCGAGGGCATTTTTTCCTCAAGCCTCATTAATTCTGGACTGTCAGCCGTGGAACATTTTATTTTTTTCCTGAGCAGGTCTCTAGTGTCTCCACCAAGGCAACTTAATAGTAATCAGAGTGGACAAGTATTCATTTCTTCAGGCTCAGAGATTCAAACCAAACTGCACTCAACATTGTATCAACCGTTTCATTCTGCCTCCGTGACGGCTTCAAACCTACACAACACAAACGCATCCACATGAGCATTCTTTTCAGGCTTCACACGTTTCCTTTTTTTACATTATTCATTCAAATGTGCTCATCTGTTCATTAATATTCGGAGAAGTGGGAGACCTTCGCATGCTCTTTATTCTCCTCTTACGTTGACTTTAATGATGGTGCTGGTGGTGGCAGGTAATGATTTCAAGCAAACAATATGATGATTGCTTTTTTTCCCCTCGTTAGTATTCATCCCGGGCGAGTCATTCCTTAGTATTTTCCTATTTTCAATTGTTCTATCAGATAATTGGAAATATTATAGAGGATGCAAACATTTCTCCAGCAGCAAACAAAAAAACCCAGACACACTGATTGAAAGGGTATACATTGTATTAAATTCTTATTCAGACAATATAACAACATGAATGCATCGAGGGCAAGCAAGTTCTAAAACCTCTGCTAGAGATTCAAGTCTCAAATTCTGATGAGGGTTTTTTGTTTGTTTACGGTTTCATGAAAAAAAAGCTTCATTAAATGGCAAGAAATAATTCCTTCAACACAAATGCTCCCTGGTTGCTTTTTAGAATAACACAGCATCTCTGCAGCTACTTCTCAGGCACCAGGGAGACAGAGGGAGGGAGTAGTTTAAATCATGAACTATTTCAAACACGTTGGAGCCTGGCTGGAGCTCGCTTGCTGGATAGTTGGCAGATATTTTCCAAATCCTAAGCACTGACAACAGCTAGCTTTGGGAGGAAGACAGAAGGACAGAGGGAGAATAAAAATGAGATGGAGATAGAGCACTGATCTTGAGGATGATAATGCCAACCAGCCAAACACGGGGAATGTGCTTGTAATTAAGAAAGCTCATTTATTTTTATCACGCCAAATGTGATATTGGTAATCTGCGCTGTATTAACTTGTCTTAAAGCCCCACATCACACGTCGTATTATTATAGCAAGCTACAACTTGTATCTCGTGCAACATGTTTGCCCAAATCCTCAAATACACTGGAGAAAAAAAAATAGAAAACATAATCATATAGTCATCAGCTTAATCAGCAGATGTAGTTGATCACAAGAAGCCTGCAAAGAAACAGGGCATGCTCCCGAGGTCCTTAAATATTTGGATTTGGCAGATGAAACAGCTATTAACCTCAACATGAAGTCCACTGACAACACTTGTGGCTCGAACAGCGAAAGCAAATGCCCATTCACAAGGTCATGATGACACCTACTCCACCCCCACCCCACCCCCTCCCACACACACACACACACACACTCAACACAGGGTGCCCGGGTGCCATGCATGGCCAATTGCAGAAGTGTCGACAGCTAACAGGCCCAGCAGCGAGTGAATAAATCATCAAACAAGTGTACAGAGGTCGGAGAACGTTCCGCTGACGTGAAATTTAGTTGAGCCAGCGTTGTTGAATAATGTATCCGGCCAAATGATGTTGAAATGATTCACTGGTCATGTTTTCTTTTCTCTGGAGGTTGAACTACATTGGGCTCCAGCATGTTATATTTATTGTTTTTAATATTACTATTACAGTGTGAACTTTTACCTTGCATGTTTTCCTATACGACAGATGACATCCTGCTATTTAAAGGTCAAATGCCAGCTCATAGCAACTTTAGCGTGATTAATGTAGTGTTTAGCAACTTTTGGGCAGCACAACAATGACATATTATGATCTTTAAAGTTGATATGGTGAACCTGTCACCAAACAGTTGCTTATTTACACATGCAGCAGTTACAGAGCAACATTGTGATTCATTATTCTTCGTATTCTGGCCACCAATGAATGCAAGTCCAGTATTAATTCTCCTTTTAGCTCTGTTTTGGTCTGCACATGCTCCTGAGGGAAATATCTGTCTCTTTGGTTTAAATGCTCCACTATGTTCACCAAATAGTCACTAACTGTGTCTGTCCGCTTTGGTGCTGGGTAGGTATGTGCAGACAGTTTCTGTGTGGTTCACACTTCCTTTTCTTGAAATACCCACATATATTCACATACATACATGTGTGCTTAAAGGAAGTGTATGCCCAGCCTAACTCTAACCCTAAGCATAAAACTACAATTATGACATTTTGACATTCATCAATGTTGAAATGTGTGCAATCGACTGTTACTTTTGATAAAATGAATGCAAACAATATATCATGTATTAATAAGAACAAATACATTCAAATGAATGAATCTGCAAAAGCTCAAACCCCCTTCTGAGCTTCCCAGTTGGGTTATTATGACAAACCTACATATCAGAGGGCATGGAAGAAATCCTAACTCCCGGAAACACAAATCCTTAAATTTATTCCAAAAAGCTTCACAGTGTTCTCACAAAATCAATTCCAAAAAGCATAACTAATTGTATGGATGTAGTTTCCATGCCTAAAAAGGCAGATATGTTTCCCTTGTCTTCCAGAAAAGAGGAACAGGAGGTCTGTCTGATCAAGCTGGGATAGAAGGCAAATATCTGGTCACTGGAGAAGACAACCTGGGACGCTTATTTCCCCGTTCACCTCACATGGGGTTAGTGTGAGGACAAATCCAGCAGGGGGACATTGTGAGCTAATGCTGCTGGCAAGTCACTGTGAGTTCATTTGCATATGTTTAAGTCATGTGGGCCTGAAACTTTGAGGCTAAGGATGAATTAAACTTTCACCAAAAGGGATTTGCAGATTTAAATCAGATACTTAAGAGATGTACGAAAAGCTGTTTTGATGTGGAGCATTGCCCGATATCCACTGACAACACACAAGCTGTTTAATAATGAATTTGTCATGATGCATCCTAATGTGCCCTACTTTAAACACTTCCTCTCTCAATGCTCCCTCTACAACAACCCTTTATCTTGGCTGTGGACATGCAGGAACACTCGGACAATCAAAGGCACCTGGAGTGCATGGCAGCAGGGGCAAGCGTGTTACAATGTGGCTGCCAGCATGAATGCCAAAATGTCAGACCACATGGGGAATTTTGTTAGTCGACCCGTGTTGACGCCTCAGATCTCCTCACACACAGTGATGGAATGTGTCACACGTCAATAAAGACCCATGCAGAGAGTTTTTCAGAGTCTGAAAGTGGGTGGGCTCTGAGTGAGATGGTGAAGCAGATGTTGAAAAGCAATGGCCACTTCCTGATAAATAGACAGGATCAAAGCTGCGTACAAGCTGCGTAAAACTGATTGAAAAGACATATATGAATCAATGTTGGTTGACATTTTTTCTTTTCTTTGACACCCTGTCACTCAAAAACTCTTTCCTGACTCGGGGGACAATGTCGCAATCTTAGTCTGCAGGAAACATGGAAGCCTCTTGCACACAAAAGTGTAACTTTTAGCCTTGAGTCTGGAAGACGAATCATTAGTCGTATCATCTCTTCCCCTCATTTGGTCAGGTTCAGGCCCAACTTGTCTTTCATTGTGATGAGCTGTCGACCTCGCCTACGGCATCCTTAAAGCTGCCATAAATGTTGAATGCTTTTACCACATTTAGTGACCAGTACACACTGATGACCTATTACACATCCTATGAAAGTCTTGTTATTTTGAGGGGGAAAGGTATAGCATATTGCAAAATAAGACATCAAACCGCATATATATTGCAGCTATTGGATGAGTTTTAATTGATTTGTAGAGGGAAATTGTTATATGATAATAATAACTTTATTTATATAGAACCATTTAAAAACAAAGTTTTACAAAGTTTTCTACAGAGAAGCCAAGTATAGTCATACATAACTTAAATACCGGTAAACAAAAAAGGACCATACCATAAAGGCAATGAATACATCAAAATCAAACAAATAACAAAAAAGAGCACATTTAAATAGAAAACAAACTATATATAAATAACATACAAAAACAGGGGAACAAATTAACTGCAAAAAATGACATAAAAGGATGACATCCCTTAAAATCAATTCTATAAAAATGGGTTTTAAAAAGTGAATGAAACTAAACTAATGTGGCAATGACGTAAATATGTATATATTATTGATTATCTCAGCCTACATTGAAATACAGCCTAATGAATAATGAGATTAGCAGGCCATATATATGGTAATACAGGATGTAATAAAAGTATAGATCAAAGTATGGATGAAAGCTTGTTCATATGAATGCAATGTGCTAATGTAGAGTATGTGTGCAACAGAAGGGCGGACTTGAAAGAAATTTAACACAAGATATTGTCATGTATTAATGACGAATTGTGAACATATAGAGTTTATGCACTTTGAAACAGATGTGCTTTAAACCAACATCACTAACAGTAACATGAATTCATGTATTTAGTTATGTGTGTGGTCTCAGGGGAATCAAACCCCTTCAGCTCCCCCACTGAGCATCCTTCTTTATGCAGACCCTTGCTCCCTTTAAATTCTCCCAGCTTCCAATCCTTTGAACCAAGTGTTGGTTCATTCATTAATATGTATTTCCCTTTACATCACTTTGATGGTGAAGCCTTTTAAATGTTTAATTTGGTTCAGCGCCATTAAACAGTAATGCCGGAGTCTTTAAATACTAATGTACACATTATGGCACAGCCTGAATACAGGCGTTGTGGGGGATGACCTGTATACTTGTTTCCTATTCTCTAGGTTGCTCTGTTGCTTTCATATGTGAAGCTTTGAATTGCCTTGATGTTGAAAGGTGCTATGCAAATAAATGTTTCTTCAGTCTAAGCTTCATAGAATATTGAAATCATAGCTGTTTGTCTTTTCCTTCATCAGTACATGAATTCAGGAAGAGATAGTGTCTCCATGTTCGAACAAACAACAGCAAAAGTGTCCTCTTGGATGCCTCTATAGATAAAACTCCAGGATGCCCTTCCAGTGGAAAAGAATGTGATGAAGTCCCCTCTATGCTGGAAACAAATGGTTGTGAAAAATGCCACTGGTATTTACCTTTATTTACCTCAAACCATTTCAGGCAAAGCGTAAAATAGAAAATGGTTTTCTAGTCTTTCGACCACTCAAAGTGCCACCGCACGTCAACATTCACCCACTCGCAAACACATTCATACACTGATGGCAGAGGCAGCCACACAAGGTGCCAAACGTCTCATCAGGATCTCAACTAAATGCTCGTTCACGTACAGTCACACACCGATGGCACAGGCTTCAGGAGCAATTTGACACGAGGACTGGCGGGGCTGGGGGGCATACCTATCTTCCGATTAGTGGACGACCCGTGAGCCTCCGTGTTTGGAGTTAAGACTGTGAATCAGAGATGACGCCAAATAACTACTGCCAGGCACTAAAGGAGCTGGCTCTTAAAACCATACGGTACCACAAAGACCTGGGACATACAATCAATGTTTTATGGTTTTAACCAACGAGGCAAATCAGCTCTCACTCAAACACGGAGACAAAGCGGCCTGAGCTGCTACTTCTGGAGTTGTGTGGTGTGTGTGTGTGTGTGTGTGTGTGTGTGTGTGTGTGTGTGTGTGTGTGTGTGTGTGTGTGTGTGTGTGTGTGTGTGTGTGTGTGTGTGTGTGTGTGTGTGTGTGTGTGTGTGTGTGCGTGTGTGTGTGTGCGTGTGTATCGAGTTTGTGTGTAAATCCTTCAGGTAATACAATCTGTCTGCTGCCTTCCCTGTTCCCCAATTACCACAGGTAATTCCCCAACCCATGTGACCACATCGAACACATGTCCCATTAGCTCCCTGTTAGCCCTGCTCACACTCAGTCCCCCGTGTGTCTCCTCTCTCTTTGCAAGAAGTGTTCTTCTCAGTTCTTCTCTTCTTCATTAGATTATTTCCTCTAGTCCATCAGAGGATGCAGACATCGACTGAGGTCCAGACATTACAATTGATAAACTGCTGCTCGGGGAGAGAGCCTTTCACGGGAGGCTGCAGCGAGGACACACAAGTACATCACACTTAGAGGGGCACTCATATTAGTCTCATGTCTCAGATTGAGCTCAATTCTGAGAAAAATACCTGCACTATAAACGGTGGGTGTGTATTTTGAAAAACAAGTATTTGTAAGACAAGTATTTCGGACGCTGCATTATGGAGGGTTTATAGAACCCACTGTTGTTGGAGATTGGGTTGGGACAGAAAAGCCAGTATATCTGATTAAAGTCTGGACATTTTGATTTTTCATAAACCTCAGAGACTTTCTTAAAGCTTTTTTTTTTTGGAAGTAGGGCAAAAGGGAAAACAGTCATGAATGCTGGCATGAAAGGATTTATTAATTCTCCTCTTTCATATCAGGCACAATTGAAAGCACTTTAATAAAAGTCAGAAATTAGTTCATAATTAATTAATATGTTTTATAGGTGAATATTGGAATGGAAAATCCCACCACTGGACCATGTATTTTTTATGACTTCAGAGGCATCAGATGGCTATGAGCTGGAAATCTGTTCAGTAATTGGATACTGGAGCTCATCTGATGGGACAGAGAAATGATGGTATAGATTCAGCAACATCAATAACATTTCCAATGTGCTTCACTAAAATAGCATATCTATTTGAGCTTGTGTGATAACACACAATCATCGGGGTATGTGAAATACACATACAAATCATTTGATTAATCTTATGGTTCTAAATAGCTATTTGCTGTCCTTGTGTGGATTTATGTCATATGGTTCATTTTAAAGACACGGTATATGCAAATGTCTTCACATCTTATTTCCAGAACTGATCTGCACCGCAGGAGGAAAATACTGAATGTGAGTTTGTTTTTAACACACAATAGTGCATCTCCAGTGATGGAAGAAGTAATTGGATTCTGTACATAGTTAGTAATACTGCGTTGTGAAAATAAACAAGAGGGAATCACATACGTATGGAAGAGGCACCAGCACTTGCCAGCACTATGTAAAATCAGAAGTGTACGTTTGTGTGTATGTATTTAGCACTTGTATTTTTAGCCCACAGGTCCAAACCGAGGTTGTAGCTCGCAGTGTCCCTTGGCTTCACTGAGGAATGCTAATAACACAATTACTCCCAGAGTTGCTTGGTCTTAAAATCAGGAAAATGTCAAGGTAAAACATTCCATAAGCATAACAGCCATGATATATAATATTCTATATAGAATTATTTATAGAATTCTTTATAGAATTTTATTCTGAATATTTGTTCCTACTCTATTGGCTACGGCTAGCAATTACGCTCCAAAATGATGAAATATTGAGGAAAATAATATGAGGAAAATAATAGTAACTCCGGAAAATTACTACTATTATTGTAGTAGAGTAGTAGTAGAGTAAAATCCTCGCATGTCACAGAATTATGTCTTTTGTACACTTCTATTTAGTTTATATATCAATTGTATTCCCACATTGTGTCTATTGTAGATGTATGTATGTATGTAAGCAGATGATATGTTTATCTATCTGTGACAAAACAATTTCCTGACAAATGTCGATTAAATGTCTACAAAACAACCCTATTAATATACTCAGTGATAACATTAATCCTCTCAGTCTTTTCTCTTAGTTACTCTGAGTGATTAGGTGATTTCCAGATGCATGTTTTCAACTTTAATGACATTACATTACATTTCATTTAGCTGACGCTTTTATCCAAAGCGACTTACATGATATACAGTAGACCGTAGACACAGCAACGGTGAGCAATGAGGGTTAAGTGTCTTGCTCAAGGACACAACGACGCAGACTGCCGGAGCCGGGGATCGAACCACCGACCTTCTGATTGAAAGACCGACTTGCTAACCACTGAGCCACATGAATGAAAATTTGACTTTTCTGCATTATGTTTTGCATTACAGCAGCAACAAGATTATTTGGTCGTGACAGTATTTATTACTCAGGCCTTTTGGGACTAAATCAAACCAACCTGTTATTACCTAAAACAAGAAAGCACAAATACAAATTTACATAAACTCCTAAATCAGGAGAAGGGCTGGTTGAAATAAAGTCCATCTGCCCCAGCTGATCCCCAGAGATGCCAATATGTAACCACATATTATACTATTGATGATTGTTTTACTAAAAGGTTGGAGGTGGACGCTGGCCACCAATACCAACCAGCCTTGAAATAATCCTATTCAGAGAGTAAACAATGCTTTGTTTGAATAACTGAACATTTTAAATGAAAATAATATCACATGGTAGGTGTTTTTTAGAGAATGTGAAGACCGTGAATAGAATTAAATGGATAATAGCATCTTTGAAACTGACTTCAACGTTATAATTAAGATGTTGAGCCTTCATTTTGACAGTGTGTGTGTGTGTGTGTGTGTGTGTGTGTGTGTGTGTGTGTGTGTGTGTGTGTGTGTGTGTGTGTGTGTGTGTGTGTGTGTGTGTGTGTGTGTGTGTGTGTGTGTGTGTGTGTGTGTGTGTGTGTCGTCATGCTCAGATCATTGGGGCAGGCATTATCGCGCAGCTGTTAAAAACCTGTCCTCATTTAAAAACGGGATGAAAAACAATTATTTGAGCTGTTGGAGTAAATAAAGTAGAAAGAGCTCATGAGTTTAGATGTGAGTATTTGTCTGTGTGTGTGTGTGTGTGTGTGTGTGTGTGTGTGTGTGTGTGTGTGTGTGTGTAACTTCATTAATGAGCACCTTCCAGGCAGGTTGCTCTGATGAGGACTGGTGCTCTCCTTTCCACAGAGATGAGAGATGATGCTGGCAGCCCAAAGTCTCATTATAAAGTGAGCCTAACAAACCAGCCGTTCATGTGTCTCTCCCTGCTTAATGCCTCTGAGGAGAAATGCCTGAAACTTTCATTCCGTGTTTTTCATGTGTTTCGCCTCCTCAGAATAGCGATGGTTGGTTTGTCATGTTCCTCCTCCTCCGCCTCCCATTCCTCCACCTACGCGATGGCCAGTGTGTGATGCAACCTGTCAGGTGACAAGAAGTAATGACATGACCAACAGGTTGTCAGGGTTATACGATGTGGCAACAAAGCCTTGAGTTGCTGTGCAATTGTATCTTCAAAATGCATGTTTGAGTATATTTGTGTAACGTGTTGCTTGTGAACTAAATATCCCTTCAGACACCCACCGAGAGTAAAATATTCTCAGAGTAGCATGTATTTTTTTGTGGGAGCACTTTACAATGCAATGTATGTATATTGTTTGAATATTTGGGGCCAGCAGAAGAAATTAATTTCTACACTCTAAACCAGTGTTTCCAAACTATAGGTCAAGGCTATTTGAGAGGTACAATAATGAATTGCAATGGTCACAACAAAATTAAAGGGCATCTCTCAAATGCATTGTTTTTTTTTGCAAAACACTGGTTGCTTTCACATTTTCAGGCCTCTAAAACTCATTAAAATAAAACAATCTGAGGTGGAAAAAGGTGGTTCAACAGATCCCAACAAAGGCAATGACATGTCAGAAGGAGTCACAAGAAGGCACTGCTTTGTTTTAAGGGATTACAAGTCAGAAGAGTTATGGTCGGACAACTCTGCTGTTCTAAACTACACTAAAGTAAGTCACAACAATTTAGAAAGAAAACAAGACTAAAGCTGGAGCCCAATTCCTTAATACATTGTAATTATAAACATTACATACAGTACTATCTCACCATCTTCAAAGTACTCTGGTTTTAAGTAGGACACAATATATCAACATACCTTTATATTAACTAAAGTGATGCTGATGATCTGTGCGTCGTGCAAAGAAACTCAAATGATGTGTTCAGTAAAAGAGCCGAGGCTGATGGAAATGTCATCAACTGTGCATGTATTGTATATGTGTCATGAACCAGTGTGCTGGACAGATTTTGACATTTTGACACGAATAAAAATAAGTTATTTGAATTCATCCCGAGGGGGACATGAAATTCATTGCAATCCACCTGATAACTGTCAAGACATTTCACTCTCAGTGACAAATGTGCAGCTCATGGTGGCGCTACAGGAAAAAAGCTGAGGATCACGAGTCATCAGGATTTAGCCTCTGGGCGCCATGAATGTTTGTACATTTCATGGCAATCCATTCCATGGTGGTTGAAATATCTCTGTGAAGACCAAAGTGGTGGACACACCGACACCCCAGACATTACCACGGCTAAAATGTTATGAAATGATCCATTCAGAAGCAGCTCCACAAACTCTGAAGTCAATCAAGAAACCATATGTCACATTTCCAGGGCTATTAATGGGTGCAGACGACTCCTTGTAAAAAACGACGAGGCAAAGCGAGCAGATGAGAAACAGTTGGAGAGGGTTATGGTGCGGCATGAAAAACATGCAGCTGCAACTCCTCCTTCACCTTGGTGAAATTACTTTGATATTTCAACACGGGGCTGTACTGCTGATTTCACAAAGGGAAAGGACATTATGCAGCAACTCGACCATGTCGATGTCACATATTAACATGTAATTTTGACCACACATTTGCATTGTTCTGTCTGTATTGTAAAATTGCTAATAATTCCAATAATGGGCAGACTTCCCTTTATAATCTCCAGTGAACTCAGGATAATAGTAAAGAATGCCCTCGCAGGTATTACTTCCATAAGGATATGTACAATGGTGAACAATTAGCTGTGCAATAATGATTATTATACTCTGGGTGGTTTCTGCCAAGCAATCTTATGCCATAAATCTTAATTTGTTTAATGCCCGAAGTAAACCCACACTCAATACTGATTAGGCCAAAATTTCATTCTTCACCCAAGGTGCTATACAACAGAGAAGTGATTTAAATGGAAATTTGCTTATTCCATTTTAAGCTCTTGCATGAGACTGGCGATTATAATTTAATTTTAAATTTAGGAGGTACTTTATAAAAGGAGTGGCTCAGCCGATCAGAAAGTAAACCAAATATCTGTTGGTTTTACATAGGAATTATATAATATGAGTTCATGTGATCAGGCAGAAAACTGAACCAAACTAAACTATTTTCAGGGAATAAATGATCGACTTAAATCTAAGGAAGGGAAGAAGCATGCTTGATGTACTTGTGGAGTGTTTTGAACAAGGTTACAATCTAAAAGGTAAACATCCAAGGTCTTTACTCCAATTACCAGATAAAGTACCAAGAGAGAGACATCCAGTACAAACTAAACTCAATATCCATACTCAAATCAAAAGGTTTTTTGCAGTATCAAGATTGTTTTTACAGGAGCTTGAAAGAAAAAAGGCGTCACAAAAATCAGGGAACTCAAACTCAGAAAGACATTAAGTTTCCAGAAATTCCTCGGCGACCACTGCTCTGCTTCCAAGATGATTTTATTATATAATATTTTCCTCCCTTTGTACTCAAGAGAGCTATTGTGCAGAGGATATTGAGAGCAGCGCAGCTCCTATGTAACCACACTGCCCCCTACTGATAAGAAAGACAACCACAGCGTCACGCTTGCTGCTGCTGCCTATTGCCAAAAAATACACAGAACCCGGTCGATTCCAGAGCAAACTGCACTCTGTCACAATATATTTCATAAAGTGTTTCCTATCCAACCTTTTCCTTCCGGAGAAGAAAATGTGACACTTGCTCCAGTCTGCAGAGAGGCAGAAGGTGAGCGCTCATTACAGGGAATAAGAGTGAAGACTGGAAAATATATGCAAGGTCATGAAGAGATGTCACGCTAGAGTGAGTAAGTAGTTTAACATGAAACTACTGTAAACCGTATTGGTTTAAGTGTTTGGTTTCACAGCCACCAAGGGAACAACTCTCCAATACTGTGTCACTCCGACAGTTCTGCTAAAATGAATATAATCCTGTACTATTTCTGATTGCATATAATTGAAAAGAGTGTTGCTCTTTTTTTAATTTTCTCAAGAGCAGTGATAAAAGCAACGATCACCAGAAAAAGAGCGGAAATCCTCTCGGATGACTTGCCTATTTTATGCTGAGATTTAAATTTGTTTTAAGTCCTTGGATTTAATATGACGCGTGGAAATGATGTAACCTCCCTCTGTTTTATCTCCATCCATTATGCCACATCAGACACACCAACTGTACAAAGTAATAAGACAACCTGCCACTTTTCCATTAAACAGACCATGAAATTGATTGAGCCGGCCTCGATGTTATTATCTCGATGTTTTAATGACATGAAGGACCCACTTTGAGATGATGGTCAAGCTATGGCAGCTCTCCCTGCTCCCACCTCCTCCTTTCTTCTCTAACCCCAACGATATAAAGTATTCCCCTGTGGAAATTCTCCACTAAAGCTATTCAGGGGGAGCAGGGGTGAGATCTGACATCTGAGAGTCAACCACAGTAGGGTGCTTCAAAGGAAGAGAAAAAAAGATGGAATTTATACTTTATTTTTTATGACAAGAAAATGGGTGCACAGTTCACAACTTCATATCACAGGGAAGACAAAGAAAAGGAAGAGCAAAACATGACAGGGGTTAAGGGAAGCTATTGAATGGTCAGCACCCATGGTAACATTTATGATCTGGCCTCTGTCTCCCTCCAGTGGTAGGAAGGTATATCAAACAATCTTTCAAGATATTAATGTTAACAATCATGTCAGCTAGCAGGAAGTAAGTTAGTAATACTATCTGCTTCTAATGATTCCAAAAGCCTTTTGATGCCCAACTTCCTGTCCCACCTCCTGTACCTGCACTGAGAGGGGTCTATGGATAAGTGCAGAATACGTCTGTCGGCCAGGAACCTGCTAATCTGCTTTGATGCTTTTACTGTATTTGTACAGAGGATGCCAAAAGCTGAGCAGAAAGCTGCATGTAAAAAAAAAGTGTAAAATATGAATCTGTCTTGTTGCAATGGAAGTCACATAAAGACACAAATTAAAATAAATAAATAATTTAATAAATAATTAAAATTAAATATTATGGTTAAAAATGTTATGGGTTCATGTCCCACTTTCAAGATGTAACACCCTTGTATTATTTCCTTTCTTTCATTATGTAAAATATGAAAACTGCTCAGTGAGCACCTATTTAGTCAAATTAACTGATTTGACTAACTTAAAAGCAGGTTAAATTTGGGAGCATGAATGTATATTGTTTTAGGTCCTGAGTACATGTTGACATTTATGTCATTTTATGTCAATAAAATAATGCTAAAACAAGTGTTAAATGTAATCTAGATATCTACAAAATGATGGCTTTCCAACCAGCTAACCGTTTAACATTGAGACATCTTTTGAACTCTAAATCACAAATAATTTCGGCAGTGTGCGTTTAGTGTTGTAATAATGAAACTGTCAATTGACAGAAAATGAACCAACAAAATCAACAAGTTTAAATCATCCAGTAATCCTATAAACATAAAAACTTTTTTTTGCTCTTCGGACTCAAGGTCACCTTGGGCCCCAGGAAATCTTTCTGACATTTTATGTACTAGACGATCAATTGATTTATATAAAAATGTATCAGATTTTTAAAATGTCATCAGATGTATATGTTAACATAATCGTTAGCTGCAAACCTAATGGATTTGTCTGATGACATACTCCTTTTGACAAAGCAAGTGAACAAAGGGTAACTTACCCTGGACTTGAAATTAGTTTGTAAATCGCTGCAAAATACAACAAATACACGTTCAATCCAGAAGTTACAAAAGGGTAATCACTGCGTTCTAAATGGCATGCTTTTACATTGCTTACATTGAATCTGCCCTTACAAAGCATCTAGCCTACTGCATGCAGTGTGCATTCAACTGTGACACTATTTCCTTAAAACATGCAAAGTTATTGAATGAAGGCTGGGACAGAGTCTTGAGCTGTGGGGTGTGGCACGTGTGCAGTGTAACTGGTCCAACGTTGGATGGTTACTGCAGACGGCACTAGAAATAAAAGGGATGAGGTCCACTCAGGTGCTCTTTGGTTGCACTTCGCCTGACAGAACGTTTTGGGTAAGCTTGTGCACCAGATAGTGAGCCTTCCCGGGCAAGATTTTACTGTGCATGTGTTGTATTCCAATGATAAGAAGCGTGAAATCTTCCCTTTTATAACATGGCGCCTTGAGCTTTGGTCCACTTGCTCATATATCCGCTAGGCAGAGGATTATGGATCAGAATAGCCAGAAAAGTATGCTGGCAAAATGCAACCGGATGCAGTTTAGGGCATCCTGGTATTTTTTGGCATACTTCATTTGACATACTGTGCATTGGGACATACTTCATTATTTTCTGGCACTGTAAATAGTATGGTAGTATGGGTATTGGAACACACCGAATGTACACCTGAGGTTGTTTTGCAGGTATTTGATCATAAATCAAAATATTGGACAAATCAAAAATGTACGAATTGGCGATGACACTAGATGACACATAAGGGATCACCAAAGTTAATACGATTCAATACGGGACATGAATGTGTGAACTAAATGTCATGGCAATCCAATAGTTCTCTCTGGACCGACCTAGTTATGGCTGAAAATTTTAAAAAAAGATCAGATTTCTTTTATTTTATATATATATTTGGTCCACTGACAGTATGACATACTGTGTCACGCTCTAACAGCACATCCTGCAGCATTTTAAACTGAAGGATGTGATCCAAGAACATGGTGTGAAAGTTTCTTCTTCTCTGTAGTTATCTACAGCCATCTGTACATTATGTTCAAACAGTGAATTCCTGAAAGATCGACGGGCAAGTTTAGATAAGCCAATGCAGAGACAACAATGCTGGAGACGGGCCACAAAAGATGAAAAGAAAAGAAAAAACAGCTCAGTTTGCTCCGACAGGCAGTGATCAAAGTCAGAGATCAGATGTGACTTTAGGAGCATAATGTGCTCAGCCGAGTGCACGAAGCTTTCCTGACAGGACAAAGTTGGTTCAGGGCTGACATTGATTTACGGTGTAGTGCTGAGCATTCTTTGGCTAAAGGGGTAGAGAGGAGACACAGGGTGTCTGCAGACACATTGTACATTCTTGTGAAAGTGATCAGAGCACACTGTGCTCAAACCATCACCGAGATATCAAGCTGAATATATAAAGTCTCCTTCTCTGTTTCATATAGGATCCAAGAGGTTGAAGGCAGTGTTCCCCCCGAGGCTCTGTGAGTGTTTCCATGTCTTGTTCAAGCAGTCCGGCTCGGCTCCCTTACTGTCGCACTGTATGGGATTATATACTCCTTTTGGGTTATTCATGCTTAATGTTTCATCTTTTAACATTCACATGTGTAGATTTTCTGACTGGATTTATTATTATCATTTAAATAAGACGATATGTGCTGAAGGCAATATTTATGCAGCATGTTATCTCTCTGGAATAGTTGCCGTTATTCCTGAGAGGCAACAGATATGTATACGTATGGCTTCAACTGACAATTGATACATGCTTAACCAACTTAATGTATTCTCAACATTTAGTTCATCAATCATTTATTAGAAAAAGAATAATTTTAAAGAACGATAATGTTTGAATCATGTGGTACCAGGGGCCACATTGTCTTATTTTATCAGACAAGGAGCCAAGAAAGGTATTCATTTTAAAGTAATAGGAAGACAAAGTTAAGTAATTTCAAGATGTGTCAAGTCGGTGTTTGATAGTTTTACTTGATAAATGCCAAACAAGATTATTTAACAAACTTCAAATTGGATTAAAATTAAATCAAAGCAAAAATCTGCTTATCTCAAAGTCTTCCTTAGCAAATGGAGTTATCATTATGCATTAAATACGATTTAATCATATTGTATTATTGTTAATTGTGAATTTTACAATTTAGGATTGGTTAGCTCCGTCACCAGACCATGTTTTGATTCTGATTTGAATTATTTATGGTTTTACTTAACACAAGTTAAATGGTCGTTATGCGATATTCTGAAGTTTTAATTTGGCACCTTTGAACTGTTCAACACTGAAGACAGATGTGCAGAATGTCAGTCAAAGACAGTGGTGGTATTCTAAGTATTTATTATTTACAACAAATCCATCATCAAAAGTTGGACTTCTTTTAAAGATTGACCTCTTCAGTCTGAACTCATGAGCTCGAGTAGGAAAGTTTGGAAGTCTTGAGGGACAAGAATAAATAATATCACCAGCGTTATCCTTTATTTGACAGGTCATGTTTTGTTAGAAAAAGGGTTCTAAAAAACTAAATAACAACATATTGGTTAATGTTTTACTTTTTTCCTCGAAGCACTGTATAATGTCAGGGGTGTTTTCTGGCTCTTACTGGAATCAGAAGTGTTTCAGTCTCAGGGTTATAATGAACTGACGTAAAAACAACCTGACAGATGCTTATGTTGCTTCTGTGTACCAACCTGGAGTGGAAAAACCCTCATAACCATGAATATCAACAGTTGGCTGCACCTGTGAGTGATGGAATGTAAACACCCACACACACACACACACACACACACATAACTATGCAAACACGTAAAACATCCGATCAGCAATAGCAGTTTAGGACATGCGGATACAAAATAATGTGTGTTCAAGACCAAGAATATGTGAGAATAACATTTTGTTATTAAAAGAATCTGACTAGTATTCTCATCTCGGAGCCCACAGAACAAACAAGATGTGCAAGTCAAAACACAGCCTGCCTCTGATACAGGACACCACCACTGTGTTCCCACTGCTGGTTACTCTCTGTCAACATGCAGATACTCTGCACCCTGTGACGTTCTCTCCTAATCAGCATTCCAGCCGTGACCTCGACTCAGACAAGACACACTGGTCAACTTTGTGTTTTTTTATCAGTCAGCTGTTCGAGGTGACTGAGAGCGGAAAGCAAAAACGTTCCGCCTTTACAGTAGCTGGCTGCTGTTGGTGTTCGGTGAAAGTTTGTTATTATTATTACATTTCATTTAGCTGACGCTTTTATCCAAAGCAACTTACATGATATACAGTAGACAGTAGACACAGCAATGGTGAGCAATTAGGGTTAAGTGTCTTGCTCAAGGACACAACAACACAGACTGGCTGAGCCGGGGTTTGAACCACCGACCCTCTGATTGAAAGTCAGACCTGCTAACCACTGACCGACAGTCGCCCTAACTTCGCCTATGACTCTAATTGGACAAAAGAGATCGTGCTTCTGAATGTTGAGTCTGACGTTTTACTGACAACAATTGTGATATACATGTGTGCCGCTGCACAGTCTGCAGTTTGTACACCAAGCTGTCTGATCCTTAAAGTTTAGTCAGTAGAAAGTGGCATGGGGCAATCTATTACTGCTGGCCTCCATCTGGGACGGAGAAACAGTGAGTAAGCTAGTAATAAATAAAAAGTAAAAGACCACAATCAAAAGTTTGTTTTTGTCTGTGCATTACTTAAACTAAGAGTAATACAAACAGATGTTTTTGGAGCAAAGAGGAAATCAAGCTACTGTAAAAATAAAAAATAAAAAGAAGAAGAAAATAATTGAGCAATACTGAACACGCAACATTTTCCAGTGTTGCAATGTCAGTCCTGGCATTTGTGTTGTTGTTTTTTTCACGGTGAAGAAAGTTGGAGGTAAACTTAAAATTATCAGTGGCATTCAATTTGTGAAATATGTCCATATTCAGCTGGAGACAGCAGGTCATCACATTATGGTCATCACACTGTGGTGCCCTGAAAATATCAATGTCAAATACTCCTTTTCTCAGTTAAGGCAGGAAAAAAAGATAATGAAAGCAAAAGGCAAGTTTATTTGTATAGCACATTTCAACAACAGTGTTCTGAATCAGCTGCAGCTTTCTGACTGACTTTTTACAGAGGCCTGTGAACGCACCATTACAGTAAAGTCTACTGAAGATACATGCTTGGACAAGTTTCTCCAAATCCTGTTCAGACATAAATCCTCTAATCCTTGATATATTCTTCAGGTGATAGTAGGCTGATTTTATAATTGTCTTGATATGGCTGTTAGCTTGAGGTCTGAATCCAAAAGAGAGCAAATATAAAGTATAAACATATCTACATACTTCAAGTACCCACGATAGTTCGAAAGTACATTGTTGAAACAAGCCATTGTAAACAGATTGTTATGCTTTCATGCTACTACATGCTTTCTGCATGTATTATCCAATGACAAGTACATTGACAGCCATAGTTGCATTACAAAAGAATTAAAAGAATAAATTCATCATAAACTGTGATTACAGCATTAGAACAAGACAAGCCTGCGAGGCGGTTCGAGTGCATCTGGTTTCGGTTCTTTTGAGAGCAGTGTTGGTCGGCCAGTTGTTTAGTCTCTCTTTCGGGTAGAGCTGAAATGATCAGTTGATTAATTGATTAGTCGATAGGGAGAAAATGAACCGTCAGCAATTTTGATAATGAATTAATGGTGTGAGAATTTATTGAAAGCAAACATTCGCTGGTTCCAACATTTTAACATTCTCTTCATCTTTTACGCTAGTAAGCTAACCACTTTGTGGTTTGGACTCTTACTCACACAAAACAAGATATTCTAAGGAATCTCTCTCTTGGAATTTGTTGCTATCGCTATTTACTGACATTTTATAGATTGAACAATTCGTCACAAAATAATCTGCGGATTAATAGGTATTGACTACACCTCCCTTCCCGTGTCCACAAACCAAACACACTAATCCTGAGAGATTACTCCGACAGAATTGACGATGCGACCGAAATAGAAATATTATAAATCGCAAATTTCATGAAGTAATTTCTTCAGTAGACCTTTTCACGTCAGGGATTTGGATCTAATTAATTACACCTGAGTCCATCCTGCACTGGGCAAAAAGCAAAATCGAAGACAACCAGGCTGCAGGACCTGGCCCTGCGTGAATAGAGTGAGGTTTGGTGGGACGCGTTATCAAGGCCAAAACCAGCCTCCCTTTCACACAGTGGAGGGGAAATGCACATTAAAAAGTATTTTTAAGCTTTTGTTGTGATGTGAACACATGAGGTGTACAACAAGCAAAATTGTCCATTTCAAGATCAGATATCTTTGCGATGATATATATATATATATCCTGATTCAAATTCCCTGGAGAAGTAATTCGTGTACAAACATACTCGTTAGTCCCTCACTACAGAAATCTTCCATTTCCAGTGAAAGCTCGACCATTTTGTGAAAGGGATCCCGTATGCCTGACCCACTAACACATTTCTGTTTAATAGACGGAGTGATGTCACGGCGGGGCGGAGCCAGGCGCGTTCAAAACACAGCTTGCCCTCAATCCTCCCTGATTTTTTGCTTCCTGCCTGGCTTTTTTTTTTTTGCCCGTATTTTCGTCAAGTTCACCCAGTTGTTTGAAGTACTTCGCACTTTATTATCTTTAATTGCATTTGCCCTTTTTATATGTATGTATATCATGCGGCTGTTTTCCGTGTATTCCCCCCAAAACGCGCTTTTTTCGGGATCGTATTCTGTAACAGTACCCTGCTGTTGTTTGCTTGTTTCTTGCTTTCGGTGAATATGGACTAATTTAAATAACCGTATAAATGCACCTGCCGTCAGAGGGATATCCCGCGTTTGACACCGAAGAGGTAAGGACAGCTTTAACAAACAAATAAAGACGAAACAAAGAAGAAGCGAAAGAGAGAGAGAGACGAATGTTTTTGACTGCAGCATCAACTGTGCAAAGAGGCTGCTGCAGCAGCTGCAGCTCATTATCCCGCCCGGGGGTTCTGAAAGGCTGTGTCGCATTTCACGCATTAGCAGAACAAATAAAGTCAATCATAAACGTTTTGCATTATGTTAGTCGCTCAAACCTGCGCTGCCTATCTGCACAGTCTGAAGGAAATAAAATGGCGATGTTGTTGAGCAAAGTGAGCGATTTCCTGCTGGACTCTTGGCTCTTTTGAGCAGAGCGCCAGGTCTCATAAACTGTAGACCAGATTATAAACTGTCGGCCAAAACAAGTCTGGAATTTAAAGGACATGTTAGTTTCTGTGAAAGCCAAGTATTTTCTTTTTAAATCCTACCTCTGATTTTATATTTAACTTTACAAATAATCGGAACATTAGAGGCTACTTTGTGTCCTCATCATAGCTTTCATATGAGAAGGATGAAATGTTCATGGAGTAAATATAACATAGTATTAAAGATGGGCCCCATATCATCTGAATGAGTAGACTTGTATCACTGTCAGACCTCTGAGTGACTCAGATTATCTGAAGGCTGTGTGCATATCTTAAAAGATTATTACAGTTTGTTTTGTTTTATTTGTTTCCATTGTAATCTCTCATCCGTTGCCTCCTCTGCCTCCGGTGTGTGTGTGTGTGTGTGTGTGTGTTCTCTGGGTGCAGCCTGGCCTGTGCTGTGGTGGCGATGAAGAACCCAGGAGCTGTGGGGAGCCGCCGGTTGGTCGGCCTGCTGGAGGCCGCTCTGGTCAGGGAGGCTCGCCTCTGGAAGGTACCGGTCTTCAAGAATGGAAGCATCCAGGTGAGACGAGTGGGCTGCTTGTTTAAAAGGTGCCAAGTGTGATATCTTATTGTTATTAAACCACGAACGCAGTCATTTCACAGCCTGTTTGACTAATCCTGAAACACAGATGAGGATTTGCATGCAAAAAGCATCTCACTTTTCATATTTGTGTATTAACCAGTGGTTTTCTCCTTTGACCGCTCAGGGTGCCGACATCTCTTCATCCCAACACCGAGAAATGATCCTTTGGCTCGGAGAGATGAACCGGCTGTTCCAGTTCTGTCCCGAGACCTATGCACTGGGAGTCTGTGTCCTCAACCGACTGCTGTCCACTGTCAAGGTAAACCGCCACAACATATGGCTTCCAAGCTTCTTTTTTTATCTATACAGCAGCATTTGTCTAAGATTTAAAATGTACTTGTTAAGAACCCACATCTTAATTTTTTCTTTATGCAATTTACCCCTCAGCCAATGGTTCAAGTTTGTATTGAATGAAATAAAGACATTTAATCTGTATTTTGCTTCATATTGAACTCCTGAAAAAAGCTGTGCATTGAATCATGAATAATCATGTCTTTATTTTAGTCTATTTACTTGCAAATTGGAATGTGTAATTCAATTTAGTTTGACTTGGAAACACTGCACAAAACCCCTCTGACCTTTTCTACAGCAATATACAACATGCAGCTTTCATTTATTTGCCATTTCTGGTTCTTAAGAATCAAACCATGTCTTTTCTTTTCATAGGCCCAACCAAAATACCTGAAATGCATAGCTTTTACCTCCTTGGTCCTGGCTGCCAAAATCAACGAGGAAGATGAGGTAGGAAATTCCTTCAGGATACAAAACAAACATGCATGATAACCACTGTAAAAATAAATTAAAAAAAACAGCAGCCACATCAATGCTATTTCAAAACAATACGTTTATTTGTTCCCTTTGTTGGTGTCTGTTTAAAACAGGTAATAGGTTCTGTTCAGGACCTGGTTGTGCAGAGCGGATGCAACTTTTCAACAGCGGAGATTCTTCGCATGGAGAGGATCATTCTAGACAAGCTGAACTGGGACTTGTACATCGCAACGCCAGTCGACTTCATTCACATAGTAAGTTAGCAGATAGACAGGCAAACATCACTGTTTTTTTTTTTTTTAACTGGACCTGAGCTGTCAAGAGCATCTTGTAGTGAGCTGGCTGGTCAATTCAGGTCCTGTTCTTGCCTCAAAACGCTGCAGTACAAAAGCACACGTGACACCATCATGCTTGCTTCAAGATTGTGTTTTACAAATCCTCACAACCCCCTGTCCTGTCAGTAAAGAATTGGTCCTAGTAGAGATTGTGCATTTATTTGACTCATTGTGCCCATCATCATTATTATTATTATTATTATAAAACTCCATTCAGTCCTTTTTTGGAGTGTGTCCTTCAATCTAATTGGAGATTGTTTTGATTTGGTTTTCCAATACATCAGAATAAAATTGACTAATACAATTAAATATTGGTTAACATAAATATATATATATATATATATATATATACACACACACTGTTTATAATGCTGCTTGACCTCAGCTTTAAAACATTGTTTTAAAGATCAAGTCTAACATGGAATAATCACCTTGCTTTAAATACTTGTTAACCCTAAGAATCACTGCTTTAGTGTCATTGTTTAGATGCCAAGTAAAGGTCTAAGTCCACTCTTTACATTTTTTCATCGTTAGCTATCTGCTGTACTGGACAAACTCAAGTTACAGTGTAACGCAGGCCAATTGCCCAAGTCCTGTGTGTGGGAAAACAAAAAGCAACAAAGACATATTTCAGCACCAGGTCTGAATAGCGCTGTATAATATTCCACTTATGACTGCAAGCCGCGCACAAAATAACAGGCGTGTTGCATATCAGGCCAAGGCACTTCTGACTTACTCTTTCCTGAAGCCACCGCAGTGGATCCCCAAACCCTGCTGAACCAGAGGGGCCATGTGGAGATACAAGCTCCTTTTATGCTATCAAACCTCACGAGACTTAACAGAAACACAGACGATTTGAGTCGTTAGGAATCTATAACATGCTGTGTGACTTGTTGACTGTTTCTAGAGTCATTGTTAAAAAATCCCATGCTGAGTTTATGGCACAATATTGTTTAACAGCTTGGATCTGTTCACAGTAGTTTAATTATTAAACCCTCACAAATCACTGGCTGAGGCAGTAACCACTGACTAAACTGTCAACACACACACCCACAAACAACATCATTTACGTCCCTGCATGCTGTTGGGCCCCGGGGGCCGTATTCATAACTTTACGTCATCCACAACGTGATGAGGGCCGGGTTCATAGGGCTGGGTGATATCAATATCTTCATATACCACTAGTATAGCAAATGTATGCAAAATCCGTTTATTTAATCCGTTTGTTTTTTTCAAACAAAACTTCGAGAAACTACCTCAGATGACGTTTTCTTTTGGTTTATGTCAACTGAGTGAGGAGGGAAACCGTTCAGACAAGCAGGTGGATGCTTTGACTACAGCCCGTACCTTCTTGACAAACAGTATCTCACACACTGTATAGCTTCACACTATTCAAAGGATTTTCATTGAGACGACTTCCTCCGTTTTGCGACACTATCATTTCCAATGCACAAGAGTGGGATTTTTAGAAGATATTGATTTTTACTTGCTCAAGAAAACACCCCAGTCTTCTGTGAGTCACTGACTTCGTCCCAGACCAAAGGGCGACCTACATCCCCCTTGACAGACAAACGGCTGTGTTAGATTTGTGAAATTCAATTTTAGAGAGGACGATACATTTTCTTAAAGCCACAAACCATAAATTGTCACCAAAAAGCAGTTTGGCACATTTGGACTGATTCTGTGTATTCTGCAAAACCCCAAAACTGGCACTTCCACGTACGATCACGGCTCGTGACTGATATTGGTGTAATGCGTTTACAGCGTGTGGAGTTATTGTTGTAAATCCATTATTGTCCTAGCACTTCACGTTAGGTATTACAAAAAATCCAAGACTTTCAAAATAAAGGGACATAATGTATTGATAAAAACTATAATAAAATAAAGACATTTTCTCTTTATACTATTCAAATATTTTTCAAGTAAATACTTTTGCGCAATACTGTATCTCACAATTACATTCCCCCCTGCCCTGAAGAAATTACTCTGCATTCCCTTTACTAAATAAAGTGGTATTCTTAATTGTCTATAAAACAGCAATCAGTAAAATCTATCATTAGTTAGTCACAGACTCCATCATGACACTATGATATGAATAAATAACTTGGACTTGCAGCGATACTTTGTCTTTGCCACTCATTGTGCTTCAATAAAGGCAGAATCAGCTACCTGACGCCCATCTGAGTCCATCAGGACTGTCGAATCTAAAAGCACTATTTTCCTTGTTTGCTACATCACCCTGAATTCCCACCGTTTCCCATAATGGAGTTTAGAATGGGGAAAAAAAAAGGTTTTTAGTTTAAAGACGTCGAGAGCAACCGTTTCAGCGATTACGGTTCGACCTTTGCGCCACATAGCTGACTCTACCTCCAGTGAAGTCCCCCTTCTTTTAAAAACCCATGGCTTAATGTTGCTACAGAGTAGGAGACTAACTAAAGAAAGTCAGCTCAACACAACATGAATGAAGAAAACACAGACATCTGACCGAAACATTAGAAGAACGCATTGATACTTCTGTGTTTAGTTTTTTCCCTCGAGTATGAAGATAAACTAAAACTCAAAGTGTCCTTTTAACATTGAGCCCCCACTCGGGTTGTGGTTTACAGTTCCTGCCTATGAAGGGGAACACAGAAAAGCACTGCACGTACGATACGAACAAGATTACTATGACTCCTCAGGCAAACGGGTGGGTCTTCATTAGATTCTCCCGCTTCTCAAAGTGTCCTCAGCACAGAGCTGCAGGTTTGAACACTTGAGAAGAGTAGAGAGCCACAGCCTGCAAAGGGCCGCTGACCTGGGTCAAAGGAATGAAGGACGCATTGACCTTTTGTCAGATATGCAAGGTCTGACGTTAACTGCTCTGGCATATGTGATGTTGATGAGTTATAAAGTAGTAGAGGTAAAGGGTGAGGGATGGACAATGAGACAACAATGACATCATTAGGCTAACATTTTGGTCTCGTTCCTCCTCCGGTCTAGTTCCACGCCCTGCTCGTCTCCGGCCACCCTCACCTCATTCCGTCCATCGGGCTCGGCTCCGGCATCGGCTGCGACTCGGCAACAGACCCCGGTGTGCTTCCTGCCAGGCCGGAGCATCAGAAGAGGCCTGCGGGCTTCCAGGCGGCGTTGTGGACCAGGCAGGTGCAGCACTGTATGGCCTGCCACCAGCTTTGGCAGTTCAAGGGTTCCACGTTGGCCTTGGCCATCATCACTTTGGAGCTGGAGGCGCTCACTCCCGACTGGTTCTCCGTCTTTACCGACCTGCTGAAGAAAGCACAGGTAAGAGGAAGGCATTGTACTTTGAACGAAAGGAGTGGGACATTGCATTTGTTTACTTATTTAATCGGGGAATGTCTAGTAGAGCCGATTTTACCTTACTAATATAGAGGAATCTAAATATAAACGGCAAGAAATTGCAGTACAGAAAAACCAGGTTTGAAGCAATTATAGGTATATTATCAAAAATGTTCTTGCAAGATGTTAATCCATAAAACAAGGGATTTGGGTATTGATAAATTGAAGCTGGAATGGTTGAATAAAGGATGTACCTGACTGCCAGTTAATCCAATTAAACGTTAGACTTTTATCTTTAGATGTCGCACGCTATTTTTAAAAACCCCTTGCACCGTTTGCAGAGCAGATCATTTTTTTCTTCACACTGCTGGGTGCTTTGGATGAAAAGGCACATATTGGCACTTTTAGGTCATCAAAATGCGCTCCGGTCTGCCAAAATCAAACATACAACATTAGTCGTGACCACTAAACTAAAACTAAAGGAAGGAATGAATATTTTAGTTAACGTTGACACGCAAATGTACAACTTTTTAAAAGCACAAACCTGCACCCTTTTTTGAATGTCAGTGAAGGCTCGCACGATTGACCACAACATCATCTCGGAAATGATTTTTTTTAATTCCTCCTAAAAGGGGAACTGTGACTCTAGTTCCCAGCTCGGATGGTTTGACGTTGTAGCTTTGCTCTTCCAGGTCGACAGTGGCGATTTCATCCACTGCAAAGAGATGGCGGACGAGTACCTTCAGAGCCTCGAGTTCTCTCTGCCGTCCAACGCCGTTTACATCTTCGACAGCGCCCAGATCCCGGACGAGGGCCGAACCTGGAGCCCCACGCAGCGCCGCCGGGGGGGGCGGAGCGGCGCACAGCAGGGGGAGTCCGATGAGTACTACGACGGTTTTAGGTGTTTGTATGACGAGGAGAAGACTCCGGGGCTGCAGGGAAATGACGTTGAGGGTTTGTTTGATTCCCCGCAGACGAACGTGTCGCCCTGCCCGCCGCTGCACCCCGCTGTCAACTAGTCGGGACATTTATTCACGCCGTCCTCCTCCCTAAAAGTCTGCAGGCCTCTCATTACAGTGAGACTGAAAGTCCAACATACTGTAGCTCAGCACATTTTAGGACCTCAATTGTAAGTTTCACAATGAAAATCCAGATATTATTTACTTGCGATAACATTTACGACTGATTTAAAAGAAGATATTGTTTGAGTCTCTTCATGCACTTGTCTACACACACAAATGTGAATCTGGAGGTGTGTGTGTGTGTGTGTGTGTGTGTGTGTGGGGGGGGTCTGTGTTCAAGCAGCTGGGTAGTCCCTTTAGAGTTATTTATCCTTTTGAGTTCTGCTTATTATTATTATTATTATTATTGACATATGTGTCCTTTTAATAGCAACCATTAACAAGTTGGAGGTTGAAAAATAAGTGAGGCAGTTTATTTTTATTTTTATATATATATATTTTTTGAAAAGTGTGGTTGAAGCTAAGAGTGTCTCTTTTATGTTTGAGAGTTGATCCTGATTTAGTTGGTTGGAGGTGTCCTGGTGCTCAGGTTCCCACCCAGAGCCACATAGCACTTTGAGATAGACAAGCTTTTTTTTTTATTATGCAAATCATATTTTTTCACAACCTTTTTTATTAGTATTTTAATCTCGTACTGACGTGTACTAATTTCTGTAAAAAAAAAAAAAGATTTAGCAGTTATTTACAAAAGCTATGTTTTTACAAAAAAAGCTTTAATTTCCTGACTAAATGCTGCAAATGTTTTTATTTCATTAATACTTCAGTCTGTTTTGGTTTCTGCAACTATTGTTACATATCAAAGAAAACAAAAGCATTTTTGGGAGATTAGTTCAACACTAGAGCAAAATGACTAAAGCAAATGGTGGTTTTGAAATCATGAGACTAATGATTCTGCGTTGAGCTCATTTCAATTTGTATTTATTAAACTGTATAAAAGCACCGATAATCATACTCCAAATAGACTTTTTTTTTTTAAGTATTGGCATGAAAGTATACTGTTTTTATTTTGTAAATACTTCCTAGTTTTGATTCATCCCAATACTGATATGTAAACTGTTTTCAATTTAAACTGTATTTAATACTGGCTGATACATGACATGCAGTGTGTCCAGAGGCGTGGCCTCCACTGCCAAACATTTGAAGCCTATAGACTGAACTGCATACTGTGTTCATAGGGCAGGCAGCAATGTGAACTGGTTACTGTCTGTCCTGACTATAAAAAGTCTGCTTTGATCCATCCAGTTATGCTGGACTCAACAATGTGACCAATGCAAAGGTTTTTATTTTGCAACAGATTCCTTCATTTACTGAGGCAGCTATATCTTATCGTCTGGTCAACCACAGAAATAAAGCTATGACTTCTAAAGAGCCATTTGTCTGAATTGTCACTTTCTAAAGGTCAGAGGAGCTTTTCCCATTATTACCTCAGGCATACAAGACTCAGTGTGCACCATCATGTTGTCTTGCATGTAGAACAGGCTGTCGGAGCCATTATCACTCCGCTTTATTAGCAGTGTGTTGGTGAAGGAAAGGACAGAGAGAACGGAGTGCTCTGAACAGATTGTACTGCTGGGTGAGATCCAGCGAGCCCA